>JAZBQP010000273.1:0-34104 GCA_038407015.1 Ceratocystis ficicola | reverse complement strand
CCCCTTGACCAGGAAAAGGGGGGGCCAAAAAACACCCCCCCCCCCCCCCCCCCCCGGGTCATGTTTACCAGGGCACACTAAGCCAAGGCTTAGGCATGCTATCAAAGTGTTTACAAATTGCCATCAAGACAGGACATAAGACGCCGTCGCCGCGGGCGAACCTGTGAGAGGCGAAGGAAAGAAAGCGCAACTAGCCCCCTTCTACACCGATCCAGCCCGACGCTTCGATGGCCAAGCAAGACCATAGAGCAGTCGAAGTCAGCATAGCTGGAGGCCAACCAGAGACCAACTAGTACCACTACAAAGCAGCACCAGGGACTGCAAAACTCCCAGGGCCTCAGACAAAAGGTAGAAAAAAAGTGAAAAAAAAAAAATGAAAAATGCTCAATGCAAACAACTTCCTTTGGATGCCTTCGCTCCAGCCGCAGGCCCAACCTCAAGCCTGGGGGCTTTCTCCTCTCGCCCTCTCGCCCGCAACGAAGGCAGAAGCAGAGCTCAGACAAGATGGCCATGAATCGGCAACGATCAATATATCTCACAAGAGAGAAAAGAGACAACAAGGAGATCCTAACTCGAAGAGACAACGGTAGTCGGCGGTCTTCTCCTCCGTTGTGCCTCATAGTCGGAGCATCGGTGCCGATGCTTGTAATTAAAGTTGAAGAGATTCAAAAATTTGTCTCGCTCTGTGATAGGGAAGGCGGTGAGGAAAAGTCAGATGCGGCCCCACTTCTGACGTTGATGGTTATTCTGCCACAAGGGAGCAAAGGGCGCTGAGACACACAGAAGCAGGAGTACGAACAATTTAACATTGGCTCACCCTCGCGTTCTTGGGACGGTCCATCACCAATTTCCCACCTTCATGTGGCTTCTGCTTTCTTTGCTCCTTCTTCTTGCGTCTGCTTCTTTTCCCTCTTCTCCCTTTCGTTTTCTATTGGTGTCCTTAACGCGTTCCTTTACATGGGAGTGCCTAAAATAGGAGCAGGGTATTTTGTACTTGGCTCAGATCATGCATAAGTATCAATAAGCTGAAGACCAGCCCCAGCCGGAAAAGCCCCTGATCATTATACATCACAATCCTCAGCCTGGCGGAATTCCGGAGACAAATCTCACATCCCGCTTGTACGCAAGTCTGAGTGACGTACACTAGGGTTGTGAGAAAATAGGGTTGCGTTCTGGAACAGGCCCTCTCTCTTCTGTCTCCGTCACATTAATGCCATGCATGATAATCTGCTCCCCACTGCACAACATAGCTGTAGTCAATGGACGAGAGGCGGGCACCGGCAAGGACAGAATCGGGGAAGTCTGCCAAGTTAGGCTGCTTATAACAAAACCCATGCAGGATTCCTCCTCCGTCTTATCATATCCCTTCTATGTCCACGTTGTCCCAGCGGAAGTTGATGTTGCTTCTTTGTTCGTATTTTTGTTTTTGCATTGCTGAGTTATTGGGTCCTCTGTCTTCTCTTGTCTCTCCAGCTTTGTTGGTTTTTAATCTGACTGCGTGACTGGCCTCTTGGAATATGGCCCCTTCAACTTATCGTGGAGCACATGAGCTTGCTCTTCCATTTGCCATCGGGACGCTACTAAAAACACCGACCGACGTGGCTGTAGTCATCCCCAGCATGGAGAGGGTGTGGTTCTTTTCCAGGTGTGGTTCTTTTCCTTTACAAGGGCCTCAGAAGATCTAGCAAGCTGCTAGCTTGGTAACCCCTTAACACAAGGTTCCCTCGTCTCCTTGTCTGGGCCTCGCCCATGGAAAGTCGGAACTTTAGCCGCCGTTCTGCACTAAAGGGATTCTTCTGCTGGTACAGGTACATGTTCGCTGTTCTAGGATTAGTGATATTGTGTGTGTTTTCCATTCCCTCCTCTCGGTTGCAAGATCCGCCGCTGACACCCAGCCAGCAGGAGAACGTAAATTAGCTATTTTTATTGTTGTTGGAGGAAAGAGAAGGCTTGTAGACATTGTAGGAGCTTGGGCTTTGTGTGTCACTGCTGCTACCCCGATTCTCTTGGAAGGCAAACACAGACTAGGCTGAGCTAACTAGGCAAGTCGGCAATCCAGTCTGACTTGACCAATCTTTTATCCTATTTTACATCTTGTTGTTTATTTTTTCATCCGAGCATGCTTTCGAACCTTACTGAGCTCGTATCAAAACTAACCCAGCAACTCACACGGACGTTGCAAAACAAAGTCTCACCGACGTCTGCGTTGTAATTGCCTACCAAATATCGGCGTCAGGATAAACAAACAACAGCACAGCAGAAGGGAAACAGGCAAGACACTGGTGTATAGTGCTTTCGAATTATGTGGCTCAGACACGGCCAACTAGCCATAGGTACAATCAAAATACTGTCTGGTGTTTAACATCGTACTTGTGCGCTCTCACACAACATGTTGTGGAACTGTATCCCGGTGGCTCATATGATAACCGCCGAAAGAAAGTAGACGAAACACTGATTCTTTGATTCCAATCCGGCCCAGAGATACGCCGCATGCTAACTGGAAGGTCCCTCTTCGTTCGCCCCCACCCCTCTCCCAAATCTCCCTCTCACAACCCTCGGGGGGTACCTTTGAGGTCTGATGCTTCCCCTTCTTCCGGGCTGCTGGAGGACGACGCGTATGACACTGATAAGCGTTTTTCATTCTTTTCTTATTCTTTGACCCTGTCATGGATCTCGACAATGAGCCGTGGAGCCTTGAGATCGACCTCGTTGTCGACTCGCCCCCTTTTCATGACAACTTTCGCGATTGCCAACTCCTCATCGCTGTAACACCGCTCCAACTCAAGGAGTATACCTTCACGCCCAGGACCGAATTTTGAGAGTTCACACAGTCCAAAATATTTCCTTTGTTTTTGTTTTTCTTGCGCTCCTCTGTCCTCAGACAGACTGGTGGCTGTGGCAGGTCACTAGAAAGGAGGCTGCCTTGCGCCTCATCCACACTCGCAAGGCAGCGGCCACCAGAAAAGTGGAAGGATATATCATGAGCCCTCGGATGCTCACATAGTCTGGTGGTTACTCGTCTATGAAGAGGTTTTCACAGGCTACACTGGACGCTGCCATCTTGCTCTCGTGATCCTCACGACTTAGGAAGCGTGGCAAGTTTTTCAGAGGAACGAATGTTTGTGGGGAAGTTGAAGGTTAGCCTTACTTCTGGGCTTAGGGTATATCTGGGGAATTGTTTTTTTCCTTTTTTCTTTCTTTTTCTTTTGTTTCTGATGACCACAGGTGGAAGACGGGTAACAAGCTTGCTTGGGAGCATACGTGCTTCGTTCGCCCGAGATTTGTGGTCAGCCTTGTAGAGTGTCATTTCTGTCCCACAACCAATCGGGCGTCGTTTGAACTCCGTGATTCCAGTAGACGTTAAATGTATTCAAATTTGAATCCCACCCCTCTCCAGACCACAAAATGAATACCGAAGTTTGAGGCGGAGTTTGTTTATCAGATGCATTAAAGCCCCCAATGCCACTAGCAACCCAAATCCGGTCAGTGAGGGAAAAAAAATAGGGGAGGGGGTGTTTTGTTTTGTCCCATGAATATCAATAGGTTTTCTTGTCATATAATCAGGACCAAATTTGGGGGCGGCGGCCAACTATGAGTGCAAGGCTTCGAGGCACGTACACTTCGGTCGGCTGTTTCTGATTTCGCAATCCGTCATCATTTGGCAAATGTGAAGATAAACAAGAAACAGAGGCAAAATCG
Source organism: Ceratocystis ficicola (assembly GCA_038407015.1). Taxonomy (NCBI): domain Eukaryota; kingdom Fungi; phylum Ascomycota; class Sordariomycetes; order Microascales; family Ceratocystidaceae; genus Ceratocystis; species Ceratocystis ficicola. The sequence continues at coordinate 30,405 of JAZBQP010000273.1, read as the reverse complement.
TGCATCACGTGAAGCCCGCAGACCGTAAGTCCGGAAGGGGTCTATTCATTCTCGGGATTTACTGGCCGCTCGAAGCTGAGAAAGTGGTCTCACCCCCCCCCTCCTGTTGCGAGAAGTTGAGGTCTGAGGATGGGGCTGAGCTAAGAAGGTGTGAACAATAGAGGGTTCGATATCTTTTTGTTTTTGTTTTTGTTTTGCTGTATACCCTAACATGACAGGGAACCACAGAAACTGACAAGCAGTTCTCAGTCGAGTCTTCTTGGTAATGCACGGGGGTAACGGGGCAGCATGAGGGGCGAGTCACTAATTGACTGAATCATGTCAACGAATAGCAAACTGCCTTGCTTGCTTCTCCTTTTCCTTTCCTTTCCCTTCCTTCACTCATGCGCTACGTCGGAAAATTGTGATCGTTATGGTTCAGCAAAAGGGAAGTAGGAAGAAGGAAATACTCACAAGTAGGATTAGCACTGAGCACCGAGCGCCGAGAAAAAGCATATGAAGCTTGACTGGGAGACTGAGGCTCCCCTACAGAATTAGTCTGTATCAGTAGACTAGGGAGCCGTTTCAGCCAGAATGCTGGTCAGATATCCGAGAATAGCAAAATGATTGAGTAAGTTTTTGACCGAGATTCGGAGGAGAGCGACATGGAAGGGCAAAAATAAGAGGCAAGGAAATGCAGCACAATAAAAAGAACAGCGTGATGAAACACAGAGGAGTGATCTGCGAACTGTAAACGGTAGAAACAGGATGAAAATGAGCGATCTTGTTGCAATAAGGCTAGTCATGAACGGTTTTATAAAAGCTTGCTTCGTTACCGCAGCACACACGTTTCATGTCCAATATCTCTATCACACCGGCACTTTTATCTGGACTGCCAGTCCATAGCCACATGTCCTCCCAGATCCTCATCTGATTCTCTCTCCAAAACGCGATTTATTTTGACGTGACCGTCATAGGCGCTGCTATGGCCTGATATTCGTCATCGTCATCGCCCACACTGTAAGAATCATAAATTTGTTCGTCCACTATCGTCATTCTTAGGGTTATCTGAGCCACTTGATGTGCATTCAAAAGTGACCCTGATGATGACGATATCGATGACGAAGAGGAAGAGAAGAGGTGCCATTTTTTCCGGATGGGTTTTTTCGCCACCATCAGGAGGCCTACCAGGCTATTGGCCGTTGCTACTCGCCGCACCGGTTTCGGGCGCTTGGGCAGCCGCATCAGCTGTGCTGCCTCCCCCAGCCCTCCTAGAATAGAAACGCAGACGGCCTGAGCGCCCAATCTTCCGACACCCTTTTCGGAACATCGATTTTGCACAGCCAGCAAACGGCGGTAGGGTCGCTTGCGGATCGTGAGCCTGGGCGGACTGTATCCTGATATTCGGCCTCTCAGGCCGCTTTTGGGGCGCGCATCATGAGTGGCAGGTGAATCAAACGAGTATCAACATATTCACTGATGGCCTGGGGTGAGAGACGATCAGAAGAGCGGGTGAAGGAGAAGAGCCGCAGAGAAACGGGTATTCATGCATGACGTTAATGTTCATAGCAGTGCTAGTTATAGTTGAGCGTTGTTTATGGCGAATGTTTTGAACTTTGAAAGCCGGTCTGATGGGGAAATCTAGGGATATTCCGTGTAGGCTAGATTTGGAAAAGGTGTTGATGTTAATTAACAGCCTTGGAACTGCTGGAAACAAGGCAAAGGCAAAAGCAAGAGCTTGATGATCTTGACTGTCATTGCTCGTGTCGTCGCACTTTTTTGGAGCATGACCGCTTCTCTGGCTTATGCGCCGAAGGCCTAGGGCGCAGTTGAGCAACGCTACTTACGTTGCGTATTCTAGTTGTGATCAAGCATAGAAAGCAATTCCTAGAAATCAGCCGTTACGCTGGCTTTTTTTCTTGCTCAAACTCTGAGCAAGGCCACGGAATGAAGCCCTGGCGCCTGTTCGAGATCTAAATTATCGGCTGATAAGCTTGGGTGGTGTTACTTGAGCGACTCCCAGTCAATCTGAAAAGTTTTAAAAAAAGGCCTTGCCAAGTTTTGTGAGCCCTTTATAGAATATTGAAAATCATGGTGTATTTTAGACAGGGGACTCACCAGGACAGAGCTGGGCCACATCCTCGCTGCCAGAACCGGCGATGGAGACTTCGATAAATACCACGAGCGATGGAGACACAACTGTGAACTTGGATGTAGGGCTTGCAACCAACCAAAAGAACGAGGCCACTGGCGGACATACAAGGCACTGACACCCCATACTACAGGGGAGCGTTCACGACAAGGACAGCTCAGGATGACATAGCAAACTCCAAGACAGGACGAGCAGCAATGAGGAAGGGGACGATGAGGATAAAGATGAGCGGGAGGGGGGGAGAGAGAGAAGGGATAGGAGGAGAAGTCGGAGAATGCTCCATGGGAAGGTGTTGAGGGAGCTCTACTCCTGGCTACCGACAAAACAAAAAAGATTACGTGATGCGGCAACAGCCATGCATATGGAAGGACAAGACAGCTGTACTCTACCGGGATCCCCCGTGCCGAAAGCCAGGCAGCCAACTCTGGGAGCCCCACAGACATGCCCTAGGGCTACACCGGATAGAGATCCCCCCTGGACTAGGCGCCGGACCCTAAAACGTCACAGGAGTCGCTCGAAATCCAAGACTACTACCTGCAACTGCTGACCGCCTGGGAGTTACTGGAAGATAAAATCAGGCAGCAACTTCCGTCTGCCGTCGTGTTGCTGCGAAATAACAGTAGGAAGACGTAAAATAATACAATAACAACAACAATCGGGCGCCTTAGACATTGCTCTGCCGTGTGTAACGTGAAAAATGCTTATTCAAAGGTTTCCCACTTGAAGAACGTTTATGTTGTGAACGTTTGGGGAGAAAGTTTAAACATGTTAGGAACAAAATGAAACAGCTTACGAAAACAGAGGAGATAAGGAAGGCTTTGAAGCTGTGTTTGGGCAAAGACACTATGTTGTTTATCAGACCGAAAGCTGGGCGCATCAGAAAGACCAAGAAACCGGGCGGTCGTGTGCACAGAGGGCGGCAGGAAGAGAAGTTGTGTCATGTGGGATCATGGTACAGCTACAACACGGTAGCATCAGCTAATCAAAATTATGGCAGCAATCATACATCACCGACTACAAAATGCACAGTAAATGTGTATTTAGTAAAAAGGGTGGTAGACATCGAGAGGCCTCTGTCTTGTCTTTTTCCTGTTGCTGGAATTGGAGGATTGAAACTTCTCTCAGCTGTTGCTAGTTAGTTTCTATGTACAATCTAGACTCATTAGCGTCGTTGTGATTTTCTACACTCATTCAACCTACTGAAGAATCATCTTTATAAAATGGCTCGTTACAAGATTGCAGCCTCCAATGAGAATCTCGCCATCATGGGCATGGGTATCAAAGACAATATCAAGATCGTAAAGTCGGCCTGGGCATTCCTATTCTAGAAATGCATTCGTTTCTGGTGCGTAAGAACTCATGATTCAATAGGCCTCACTAGACAGACAGATTTCTGGGCAGTGTACAATCCTAGGACTATGCCATGGATCTACAGGTCATGACCAAAGAGAAGCTGCAGTTTCTTTTGACTGTAGTCTTCACGGTTGGCCCCTGGGTTCCACAGTCGCATCTTGGAAATGATCTGCCTGCCAATGAAGAATTGAAAGACAGCATGATTCCGGCCCGAAGCCAAGAATGTGCAACTGCAGCGTTGTACAAATGTGCTGTGCTTTTAGCTGAAAACTCGGCGAAGCAATTGAATAATGAGAGCGCTGTTGAGAAGAAGATCAAATAAATCATCAAAGACGAAGTATGCTTGCTAGTGTCTAGCATAACAATTGAGGAGATATCCTCTCGGCAAGACCTATTCAAGAACCGGATCCAGAAGGGCATACAGACCGATCTGGACCAGTTTAGTCTGCGTGTCTACAATGCCAATATAAAGGAACTGCGCGATGCGCCAGGAAGCACATACCTCGAACCTCTTTCGCAAAAAGCCCATGGGGATACTGTGAACCAGGCCCGAATTGATGTAGCCGAGGCCCAGTCCCGCCTGAATGTCGGGGAGGCCAAATAAAAGGGCATGCAGGGCTGTGAGGTCGCTCAGATTAATGCTGAAACTTGCGTGCAAAATACCGAGAGGGACATCGAGCGGGTCTAGTCCGAGGCTAGGCTAAAAGCCGAGCACATAGCCTTGTCGCGTGACGTGGATATATCGCGTATCGAGGCCAAGCGTGTCACTGAGAGCTGTGATGAAGATTTTAAGCGCCAAGTCGAGATGAAGCGCAAGGATGCCGAGATGGAACGTATGTGTGCCGCTGATGTGATCAAGGCAAACATTATACGCGAGGCAAAGCAGTGACAGCTGATGCCCGGGAATATGAGTTTGAAGCTGATGCTCGGGCTAATCTCTCCAAAAGCGAGCAGCTGACAGATACCAATGCATACAAACTACGAACTGAGGCGGAGGTAGACGCACAGGCGGAAGTTCAGCGCATCACCAAGAAATCAGATGCTCTCAGCTCTTGATGATTGAAAATAGTACATGTGTCGAACTGGCAAAGGCTGACGCTGTAGCAATCAAAGGAATAGAGCCCAAGATCAGCGCGTGGACCACAGGTGGAGCGGGTAGCAACGGGGGCAGTGAGAGCAGCGAAAGCGCCAATAGCCCTGGCATTGACACGATACGCAACGTATGCCAGATGTTGCCTCCATTGATGACGACGATCAACGAATAGACTGGAATTATTTTGCCAGAGCGGCAGTTCGGCAGAATAGCGATAGGGGCGAATGAGGTTAACAAGAGGTCCTTGGACAGGCCGGGAGGCAACAACCCCGCGCTCTCAAGATTCTCTGCTCTTGCCATTTCTGGAATTATATGTGTACTTTTGTGTGCTATGAGGCTACCACTGCCTAGCCCTATCCATCCCACTACTTTCAGTATAATTTAATTTTTCTGTCTTCCTCTTTTTTTTTACCCTGTGTTTCTTTTTCTTAGCCGGGATTTCAGTCAAGTCATTAACCTCTGTTCTGCTTTTTGTCTTGTTGTTCTGCATGAGTTATTGTACTAGGATAACTCTCAATAGTATGTATTATAACCCCCAAAAACACTCCATTTAATTATCGTCATCGTGCAAACCGTTCTCATGGCTAGTCATTAAACCACTGCCGCATCTCTTTGGCCGCTTGGCATGATAGTTGGAAACCACCCGTAGCGGCTAAAACTCAATTTAAACTCACCCATCTCTGTGGTGTCAACTTGAACCCCCTCTTCGCGCAGAGCGTCTGCTTGAGCCCTGCATGCGCCCTCTCGAGCCCTAGTACCATCGACATTAGCACGTCTTGCTTCATCGTGTAACAGCTCCTCATCATCAGGATGACGAGATTCCTCTTACCGAGCGGAGATCTTGCCCCCTGCATTGACCACCCGATGCCACGGGACGTTCTGTGTGTTAAACTCAAGCTCCGGGTTTGTTGGGAGATTCTTCAGCGCCAGCCCCACCTGTCTGGACCGAGTTGCTGTAATGTTGCATGAGGCTAGTTAGCATCAAGTCCCGGATGTCAGTCAGGACTAGGGTATAGCTCACGACTGCCCACCAAGGAAGCAATGTGTCCGTATGATGTGATTTTACCCTCTGGGATTGTCTGGACAGCTTCCCAGACAATGTAGAAGAATTCTCGAAGCTCGTCGGAAAGTGGCATTGTTTATGTTGGGCACGTTCGAGATGCCTCGGCCGTGGGAAAAGGCCGTAGTGCTATGTGCCGTTGCACTACGTTTATTAGCACATCAAACGATCACGTGATATGGCGTAGCCTTCGCGTTTGGCGCGATAAAGACCGTGATAGCCTTGTTTGCTCTAATGTTAGTAAATAAACTAGCATCGTTTTGGCTTCTCAACCTTTCCATTTCCTCGTCTGGCTATGTAAACAAACTCACCACAACAGAGCTGCACGGACTAGCATCATTTTTTTTCACAATGTCCAATATCATAGACCTAGTGTCTTCTAGTCCAATTCAATCCAAGAAGCGCAAATCGCGCTCTCCAAACTTTGGCCGCCTATCGCCTTCCCCTGTAAAAAGACACTATTTTCCCCCACCAGCGCCCCATGAACGGTCTCAGAGCCAGGTAACAATCCCTGGGAAAGCTACACCGGCTTCAGCCCGAGCCTCACGCAGCAGAGGCCTCAGAGACTTAGACGATGTCTTCGACTTCTCATCGCCAATTCCCGCTGATGTGATTGATCTTAGAAAGCCGGCAGTACCACCTAAACAGACTTCGCAGCTAGCGCCAAAAGCAATATCGAGCTTTCCTCTCAAAAGGAAGGCGCCTGCTGTAGGCGAAATGAACACCTCTGACCAAGACGTAGCTGGAGATTTGTCTGAGATATCGATATTGATTGATGATTGGAATGATGACTCGATATTCCGTCTTGAGGAGGAGCTTGGGATTGGGTCGAAAAACCCCAGGCCGTCTTCGCTTGGTGCACAATCCCCAACGGCAGCAACAACGAATTCAACCCATGGTACATCGTTTATAAGACCTCTAGGTCCCATTGTGCCTGCCGCACCATTAGCTCCGGTCGAGGCTGCCCCAGCTGTAGTGGATAATCCAGCAGTGCCACTATCGACAACATCCGAATTTGTCTACTCCTCAAAAAGAAGAGCTCCCTCTGTGTCTGTGCGTGGATTTAGGAACGTGCGAGATTTTGACCCAATCACGCTTTCTAGCTCACCCGAGCCCTCAAGACAGCCATTGGGAAAAGATGACTATACAGCCGCACATCGTTCCGGCCAGAGATCCTCTCGGGCAATGGCGGACTTGATCATGAGCAGCTCACAGCCGGAGCCATCTGCACTCCCATTGCCACGCCGTCTAGACACGGGCCTGAAGTCGAGCCTTAGCGCGCCAATCATTGACCTAGGATCAGACTCTGATAATGATTTCCCGGACTTGGACGCCATCCGAGCACGGCCGTCTAAATATTCCGCCTTAGGCATCGACGGCATGCTGTCTTCGCCTCTAAAGGCCAAGTCCCTGCCTAGAACTATACGCCAACCATTAGAAAACGCTAGACAAATATCACGAACAAAGCTATCACGTACTGTCTCAGCAATGGGAACACTCGAAAGCAACGCGTCAGCCCACAGTGTAACCCAAAACATCACTAGAGCTGAAGCCAAAGTAGCCAAGGAAGCTGAAAAGGCACGCTTAGATGCTGAACGTGCCGAAGCTAAAGAACAGAAAAAGCGGGATAAGGCTTGGGCTGCGGCCCTGGCGGAAGCTAACAAACTACGCACTGACAAGAAGATATCAACGCCTGAGATGATAGTGTTGCTGCCGGTTGACCTACCTGAAACGACAGCTTTACAAGCAAAAGAACTGCTTAAAAACTTGAAAGTACAGACTTCCCAGTGGACAAGCCCCGTGCCCCGTGTGGTCCGCTGGCGGAGAAATGTCACAAGTCGGTACAACAAAAGCCTTGAGTCCTGGGAGCCGATTGAGCCGCAAACCGAAGATGAAAAGTATGCCATGGTTATCATGGATGCGCAAACTTTTGTGGATCGGATTCTTGGTGGCCAAAGCAATGATATGGAGGCCCATGTTAAGAAAATGAGACGTTGTTTTCCTGGATATACGCTAATGTACATGATCGTGGGCTTGAGAATCTGGCAGCACAAAAACAAAACGTCTCGTAATCGGCAGCTCGTACAAGATGCTATTGGCACTAAAGACTTGTATACAGGAATAGCAGAAACAACAAGGTCTCGTGATAGCAAGAGACAAGCAGCTCCCTCGACGACGTACATTGACGAAGACAGAATTGAAGACGCTCTTCTTGAGCTGCAAGTGCTGTATGGACACGTGCTAATCCATCATGTATATAGCGATCTTGAGAGCGCACAGTGGATTGCAACTTTTACACAGCACATCTCCACTGTCCCGTACCGAAAGGTGCGAGATGCCACCAACGCAGCGGCAGCCATGTTTTGTATGCAGGCAGGACAAGTACGCACAGGCGAGGATGCGCAAGATACGTACGTACGAATGCTGCAAGAGATTGTGCGCGTTACGGCACCTTCAGCATACGGTGTGGCGGCCAAATTTAGCAGTGTGCAGAGTCTACTTCACCGGCTAGAGAGTGGGGGACCGTTGGCGCTGCAGGCGGTGGCCAAGGTCAAGAACAAAGATGGGGATGAGGCAGATGACACCGTGGGCCAGGCGATCAGCAGGCGGATACATAAGGTGTTTACGGGATGTGATGAGGAGAGTGTGGATATCTAAAGCACGAGGAGAGGGAGTTGGATTGATCTCGAACAATATATAGACGTAGAAGTTGGCTGTCGCCAGCTAGCCGTCGCAACCTCAGGACTATAAATAATATACCTATATGGTACGCTGAGCTGCCCTATTAAAATGATATACTGTACCGAGCTTGCTAGCCTACCCGACAAGTGCAAGTGTTTGTCTCGGGCCCCTCAACCTAGACACCGGGCTTCCGGCTCCTTGACTCTCGAATCCCGTAGTCTAGCTACGCGTAGCTAGTAACACAATAACATCTAAGAAGATTATAGAGGAGACCGATTATGGGCGGGGGAATAACGCGGGTACCTGAGCAATGGTTTGGCCTCTGCTGCCTGTTCGCTCATGCGTGTCTCTGTGATCTATGAGGCAGGTCGTCTTTTTGACATGAACATTGTCTTGATGAGAAAAATATAGTCTTGAGTCGTGAGTGCCTGTTTTTAGCTCCGTTTTTTGTGTGCTGAATTAAGCGGAGACTTTCCCTTTATCTTTTTGATAAGGTGTTCTTGCCTCCAGTTCTAGATTGTCACCATTGCTCCTGCCGTCTTGTCAAGTATCCTCAGTGCTGAACTGAGGGCTTAGGGCTGCATAGCCGCACATAAAAGATGGTCCTTGTTTAGTGAAAATACAAGGTAACAAAGATTCTTGCCCCATTAGTCTCCTATCGAGGGACACATGTAAAAGCGAAGCTCTTTTCTCTTTGCTACTGTTTAGGTCTTCTTATACTTTGTTCCCTTCATTCTATCGTCTACGCAAACTCCTTCAATATCGAATACGATGAGATAAGTTGTGAATCCCCTGATAGGTGTAGCAGTTGTCGGCACCGGCCCCTTGAGCCAAGTCACTGTTATACGCTTCACGCCTACGAGAGTTTTCTTGGTCTACTCCCTATTGGAATCAAGATCTATGAAGGCCCAGGCAGGACTGCGGCACCCTTCAATAGTGAATCTACAGAAACTCCAAGGTTAATTTTTCGGTCCTAAGTCTGGCCAGACTTTGCCTTGCCTAATTGCAACTCTTTCCCTAGCTTGTGCCTTCGAAATAGTTCGCTATATTTTCCGGCCTCGGTCTTTCTGCCGATACTCCGCCCCAAACGCCACTCACATTCGATTCACCAACTCACTTAGGTGCAGCTATAGATGTAGATACACAGTATCGTTTCAGCGCTATTGTAGTGTGTGCCGATAAGCACACAATCCTCATCATTCCAGACATTGTTGGTGTCGGGAAGGTTCTGGCCGTGTTGCACGGGAGCAGTTTGACAAGAGCACTAGTGCGCTTATTCTCAGTGCTGGAGAAACTGGGCTAGACAGGCCATGTTCACCAGCTACTCCAGAGGCGAAGCTGATAGTTCTTAGCTATCGAAATGGCTCATTCTATGGCTCCAAGGTATTTCTATCGATGCTCCCCATAGCCCCTACTCTCCTAGCACTGAATTTATTAGATTGTTTTGCATCCGACTCTTCTTAGCAGTCTCTTTGGCAAGCTTGCTAGCTGTAGTATCGCCTCGCCTTTCGACACAGCCCATGTCTTGCTCATTCTGCAGCACCGTCGGTTAATGTAGACACACTACAGTTTCTAAATCAAAACGTCTCAAAGCCTAATTAGAGACACAACTGATGGCCTTTGTCAACAGACTAAGGTTATAGAGTCGAGGCAAAGCTATTTTGACTCGGATACATGTTGTAATCTCTGCTAACTTCGTTTATTATCGCCTAGGGACCTAACACAGTATGTGAGCTATGTCACGGGTGCTGCCCGCCTCGAACTATTCCGTTTTACTCGTGCCAGATGCGGTACTTTTTGCGACAGACTGCAGAAAAGAGGTTCCATGGCTGGACGAGACAAGATGCGGAAGTCTGGTTACTGTAGATGTGTGTGGCATTCACTGGTCTAAAGACGTTTGGGTCGCCTTTCTTGGCTACCAAGGACCAGGCCTAACTGAGCCCGCATCAACTCTATAGTTAGAGGGACTAACAATAATAGAGTCGCCTTTGAAACAGGCGTCGTACCTCCTCTTTCTGAGCTACAAGTCTGGCTATAAGCATAGCGATTGCTCTAAAGCTGATTCCAGGTCTTGTCTTCTCTTTGTTTCCCGGTCTTGTCACGCTCTATAAATTAAGTCGCGGGACGCATATGCGATGCTGCTATCTATGACTCTGCCATATCCAAGGGCGGCGCCAACAGCAAAAGCCACGTCCGCCAATTCGAGGCTGTCATGGGCTCAGCGCTCGCGGTTTCGTATGCCTGGACTAGAGGCTCCTCATACGGGAAATGTGCTTGGATTTGAGCAGAAAAGCCCGCGTTTCTCGACTTCTGTGAGGAGCCCCTTCCTTCTTTCATGCTTGTGCATATCACAGTTACATAATTGTGATTTCTCCCCAGATATACGATCGTCTTTTTCCTGGTTGGCCTTGTGAGTCTTGGTCTTGGTATTATAGGCGCTGAGAAAGCCTATGGTAAGGCTTGCTGCCCTCCTCCTCCAAAGTCAATAACTTCCCACTCAGAGGAGACAAAGAAAATGATAAAAGGAAGCATAGGTTGACCCTAGAGCTGAACTATTGCATCAAGTGATGCTGCTACTCGCTCTAGATCGTAAAATGGAATGCTTTGTTGCCCTAACCCTAACTGGCTTACATAAAGGTGGGTCTATCCAAACCTTTTTGTTCCCTTGAATATTTTCTTAAACATTTTTGAACATGAAATAATACACAACAGACGACCAACGTTCAAGCCAAGGCTATTTCTTGTTTGTTTCAAATCTTGCATCTAGAATATTTTGCGGGCGCAATATCTTGAAATCATGGGAACTGTTGTTCAGCCTAATCAATGGATCGCCTTGTGCGTGCCATCCGGAAACCTGCGCGTAATGCAAGCCACGCCGAATACGTAAGTTTTTGCTTTCCTGCCTTGTGCTGACTTTGCGACTGACACTCTGATCTGTCCGAGTCTTACATGCTAACGCCGCCATTGTGCGCTGTAGGACGATATCTCTCGGAAAATACGGAACTTTCCCTAGCAACCTCATCATATATCGGCCGTTCCACCTAACCTATGAAGTGCAAGACAAGCTCGACAACGAGGATTTTTGCCGGCTCCGTGTAGTGTCAGCGGCTGAACTGCAGGCTGATATCGTCGCCGAGGAGAACGGCATGGAAGATTTGGACCTACTAGATGCGAATCCAAACGCAATTCGAATCGGCGGCGGCGAGGAGCTCTCTCTAGTTGATACGGAAAGTGGGGTGGAAGTAGCTCGGTCTAACATGGAAATCTTGGATGACTCAGCAGCGCAGACGTTGTCCATGGAGGAAATTGAAGTACTGAAGAAGGATGGCAAAGAGGCGGGCCGCGACCTGATCAAGAAGCTCATGCTGTCGCACATGGCTATCGACAAGAAGACGCAGTTCTCGCTGGAGAAGTACAGGTTGCTCAAGACTAAAAAGTACATTCGCCGTTTCCAGGTGCTCCCATTGGACACGCCACAGCTGGCACAGTTTCTACTTGAGGAGAAGAGAGACGCCAGCAAGATCCTTGAACTACGTCAAGAGATCCTAGCCTTGCTGGGCTGCTGGGCAGACGTACACCACACCACTAACGAAAACGGTGAGACCGTCGAGGAAAGCAAGGAGAAAGTCGCCAATGTTATCCAAACCGAGGACATCAAAGTTGAGGAGGGGAAGGCTGATCCTTCACAGATTGTAGGCGAAAAGATAGGTGGTGGTCGCTATCTGGTTGTTGATGAGACTGGGGGCTTGCTCGTGACCACAATGGCTGAGCGCATGGGCATCCTAAACCCTCTAGCGCCCGAAGAAATCTTGCAAAAAGCGCTTGCTGAAGACAAGCAGCATGAGGAAACCTCAGTCCCTGAAGAGCCCACAGTCGATGCCGACATCGATGCGGCCGAGACCGAGGCCATGGACGTTGATACAGATATGACTATGAACAACGAGCTCAGTGAGAAGGACCTGCCTGAGCATTATCACAAAGATGACCTCGAGGTGCCATTCGCCGGGTCTAACACGCTCACTCTGGTACATGCCAATGGACAGCCAAACCTCTCGGTTCTACGGTTCTACAACTACGACATGACTATCCCCAACCCACCCTACAGCACGCAACCGCTATACTCGCGGCTGCTAACCATCAACTGGCTACAACTGCTCTCACCGGAAAAGGATCATGTTTATACTGATACGCCGGCATCTATGAGCGATGAGGAACTAGCAGCCATCAAGGCTAGTCGCCGTGGCACTTACCACCGGAAGCGGCGGCGTTGGGCGCGCACGCGTTACATTGTCGACTCGACACGCGCCGGCGGCTTTGCTGGACTGGTCGTTGCCAGCACCATGGATCCGGTATCGGTGCTCCGAGCCACGCTTCCACTACTTGCCCCTGGGGCACCCATTGCTGTGTACTCCCCTACTATTGAGCCACTAGCTGCGCTGACCGACTGCTTCAGCGTGCCAAGACGTGGCGCGTGGGTTGCCTCGCCACCGCCGGAGGCTGTCGGCAAGTCAGTAGAAGAGCTAGAGCGTTGGCAAGGCTCAGAGGACTTCCCAATTAACCCCAGTCTACTAGTTGGGCCGAGTGTGCAGAGTAGTAGAGCCCGCCATTGGCAGGTGTTACCGGGCCGTACACATCCGTTGATGACCAGCAGGGGCGGCGCAGAGGGCTATATCTTTACGGGATGGAGAGCAGTACCGGTACAGGGCCAGATCGCAGCTAGGGGTTTGTACAAGCGGAGACGGACGGAGGCCTAACAAGAGGATGAGAAAAGGGAAAAAGGAGCAACGGGGGAAGGGGTGTGGGAAGCAATTCAGATCAAGATACCCAGAACTCATAATACCAGCACATAGCTAGCTATGTTTGTTCAATCTGCGGAAAACAGAGAGATAGAGACAGCAGGCTAATATCACCGTATAATCAGAGGCACAGAGAGACTCAGAAAAGATAACAAATCACAAATAACAGAGCGTGGGTAACAAGAAAACAGAAAATAGCACATGTATAAACTTTCCACAAGCTTCAATCCACATATAAAAGCATCAAGTCATCCTGCCGGGCCTGAGACCGCTTACAACGCCTTGCCCATGAACTTGCGCTTCGTGTAGCTCAGCCACCACTTGCTTGGTTTGCCATCACCGCCATCGTCGTATACACGGGCCAACAGACGTGCTGCCAGCTCCTGTCGCACCTGGGACATGTACAAACGGAGGGTTTCGGCCTCCTGGCGGTCACGTGGGGCCTCGTACATCTAAATCAACAGGGCGAGAATTAGCAGCTAAAACACGGAGAATAATAGGCTGGTTGGGGGCCTAGATGAAATGACTGTGTGGAAGAGATGGGGGTTCATAGACGCACCTGGTTCAGTGGCCAGCCCGGGTCACCAGGGATAGCAAAGTTCATGTCCAGCGACACATTCTGCACCTCTTTGGTAGCATCCCGAACGGAGTGGCTAGGCTTAATCTTGCCCAGGCAGTCGCTAACGAACCAAATACCGTAGACTAGCAGACGGTCGGCCGGGCCCTGGATCTCGAAATTCCGGAAGAAGGTGTTGGCACGGAAGACAGCCAAAACTTCGTCGAGAATGTCGTAGCTTTCGGATCCAGCATCGGGGGCCTCGCCCGGCGCGAGGGCCGGCGTCGGGAACGGCAATGTGTAGGCCGGCCCGCGAGTCTTGGTACGCAACGGCAGCAGCGGAAAGTTGCCAATCAGATGCGGAGGGTTCGGGTCCGTGTTGAATGCGGAGTTGTAGGCCTGAACCAGAGGGCGCGCAGGCGCGCGAGATAACGGTTAGTATACATAGTAGACGGATTTTGGGACAGAGAAATGGCAGAGAAGACATACAGGCATCGTGACGGCTGGGAGGAGATAAATTGAAGATGAATGCGAGCACACAAGGCAGCAGTTTGTCAAGCTTTTAGAAACAAAGCTGTCGATCGAAATTGTAGCAAGATAGTCAGAAGCCAAAAACTAATTAGACCTAGAGAAGCAAAGGGACTTAAATAAAGTGATCAAAATCGAAAAGCAACAAGCATTCTCAATTAAAATAAAAGCCCCAAGGCAGACGTCATCCATCCCAAAGCAACAAGGCAAAGCTTCGTGAGAGGTTGAAGCTTTGCCAGCTGTTATTGTGTCGGACCGTCAAGAGAGCTAATGGCAGCTGCCTGAATAAACGCCTCATGAGGGGAGACTGTGGCGCTCTTGGTGTGGCTGGGAATCACTACAAACATAATGCAATCCTTGGTTCATGTTATTTTTATTTTGCAGATGTCACGAAAAATCCAACGCAATTCACATTTTCCAGCATATAGACGGGGAAAAAGACATTTAAAAAAGTCAACGTATCAGATAAACGCCATCGACAAGAGCTTTGTCGTCGGAAGTTTCCAAGACGCCATAGGAATCAACAGGAGCGCAAGAACAAAAAGCAAAAGAGTAGTCAAAGAACAAACAAGAAGAAAAATAAACAAACAAGACAAACAAAAGCAGACATGAACCACCCATGATTCATCCTAGCCAGTAGTTGCGAAGAGACAAAAAAATAACGACTGGCCAAGAACACAAGAGACAACGAGAAAACAGAAAGAGAAAAAGAGGTGCCAAGTGTCTCGCATTGCGCATGGCAGATATCAGAGTCGTAGCGCATTGCAAGAATAACAGAGATAGACAAGGAAAGGAAAATACTCCAGAGACAGCTCTGGACAATAAGCATCTACAAAACAATCAACCTCCTCTTGTTCATCCCATCCTACTGTATGCGTTTCCGCTTCCGGTCGTCGTCGCCACGCAGATCGTCGTCATCGCGCTCACTGGATTCTACGGTGGGATTCAGAATATGCGCCATGCTGCCCCTCCGGGTAGGCGGTACTGAAGACTCACGCACGCTGAGATTTTTGTTGTCCGGGCCACCCCACGAGGGCTCGCTAAACATCACACCATTTTGACTCGGATTGCCACCGTTATTGCTACTACCATTGCCACTCGGGAATGAGGCTGACGGCGGAGGAGTAGCAGGTCGTGATCGGGGTGCTGATGAACTGTTGAAGCCCTGTATGGAGAAAGATGACAATGAGTCTCTTATTTTCTGCTCGTCATGTGTGGGCCGGCTAGGCGAGGGTGGCCATTGAGGGGGCCCTGCCTGTTGTTGCTGGTGTGAAGACAATTGATGCGAGGAAAGCGGAGCAGGTGCGGCAGGTGCTCCTACGTGCGAAGGGTATGGGGGAGGAACGTTTGTTTGCCATCCGTGGGCTCTAATGTCTGCCGTCGTGTGTCTTCTTCCTACGCCAAGACTGGCAGCTTCAACGTTGGAGAGTGGATGCGGCGGCGGCGGAGGCGGTGGTGGCGGAGCCGGATGTCTAGAGTTAGGTGATGTTTGGGGACTTCCTCCGATTGATCCATACGGCCTTCGGTTACTATTGATCGAAAGGTTTGAAGGGACAGCTGGGCGGTAGTAGGGGCCACTACGAGGCATGGGTGGCTGTTGAGGGGGAACAACCAGTGTAGCTCGGCGGGGATCATCTTGTGGTGGATGGTGAGGCGAAATCGGACCGTTTTCGTAGTACGGGCCACGTCCATATGGATCATGCGGCGGTGGGTGGAGTTGCACTGCCTCTTCCACGGGACGGAGAGTCTCCATCTGACGTGCCATCTCTCCCTGTAGACCTAGGACTTCACGATGCACAGGATTCTCAGGCGGAACCATAGTCGATACAGCGCGGGCCATGTCTTGGGAAAACTGAAGCATCCGCACCATTGAATCAGTCAAGGCTTGCTGACGCATCTGCATGAAATGTGAAATCTCTTCGCTTCGCTGGAGGCGCATGTTAAGATCGTAAAGTGCGTGGTCGAGAACTCGTGGGTCAGTCATGTCAGGCATCGGCATGGGCTCTGACATGCCAGGCGGGGGTGGTAATGGATTTTTTTGAGTGCCTAATTCGCGGTGGACGAGTGCATGACGCGAAGCCCGACGCTTGATTTCACGAAGACCGACGAGATCGCCACGTTTGAAATTGCCACCGCCGTGCTTAAATTCCCAAAGCGCCGACTCGGGATTCGAGGTGTGAAATACATCGCTAACTGCGCATGGTTAGATAGGCGCATTCTAGGTGAAGACAGCAGAAAGTGGAATATTAGATACCTTTGTGAAAACCATACATGTTGAGCTGACGAACAAATGAAGAAATGTTCGTATGCTTGAAATACTGGCTGTAATGAGGCAAGGACTCTGGTTAGCGGGGTCCGTGTAGAAATCAAAAAAATGAGAGTTGAATTTGTGCCAACATACGATAAAACTTTAGAAAAGTCAGCTGAGGGAGACATGACAAAACTGTCAGCGCTGGAGGACCAGGATATCAAATGCTGGATACTGTTGTCCTCAAGCATGCTACACAAACAAAGATGAATTCCGATTAGCTTTCCATTTCAATGGGTCACAATAACGTTCATCGCCACTCACTTGTACAGCTTGTGGATAAATGCTGTTTGCACAATCTTTGGTTGATGGGCGGCGGCGCCGGCATTCGGGGGCGCGGGCATGTTCGAGTTCGAGGGGTTTGAAGAGCTAGAATTCCCGTTGCCATTGGTGCTTGCGTTGTTATTAGTGCTAGTAGTTCCGTTGTTGCTGTTGTTGTTGGTATTGCCATTGCTGGTATTGTTGGCAGAGCTTTGGCTCTGATTATTGGTAGAAGAAACACCATCCATTGGAGAGCCACCATTTCGCACGTTGTCATTTGGAGCTTCGTCAATTTTGAGGATAGGAGCTAGCGAACCGTTACGAGGTGCAGAGCGAGTGGGAGAGGTGCTAATGTCCATGGGGTCTCCAGGGGGAGGCGCTGACATTCTTATGGTAGGCGTTGGGATGGGCACGACTCGCGACGAGTGGTCATCGCGGCCTTCAGGTATAGCCATATTAAAACGATGGGGATTTTCGGTGACAGTCGCCATTAGAGCGAGAGAAAAGGAAAAAAAATTGATGGCCAAAAAGAGCACAGTGGCCCACAGCAGTATGGCTTGGGGTGGTGCGCACGGTGCAAATAGGGCACTGTGTCGCTGTGAGACCGTGCAGACCCTTACAATAGTTAGGGTTGCTGGGTTAGGGAACAACGCGAAAAAACAAGTTGGCTCGGATTGCATCCTGATAGACTGGCCTGGAAAATGTGAGCGAGACAAGATGAGCATCCTCTCTCCTCCGAACAGATGGCTGCTACTTGACAAAAACAATAACGCACAGATAAGCCAAAAACAACCTATCCCAACCCACCCTTACATGCCCTCAGTCACACAAACATGCATATTGCCATGCAAACACACAAGTTAAACGGCAGCCCACGTCTGTCCTACGGCGAACCAATGTTTACAACTGGTCGTGCCCGTCCTGCGCTTTGTGCACCTGTCCTATCCTGTACTGCTTCCGCTGCCTGTGCCGCTCTTTGTGCTGCTTCTTGTATGCTATTATGAGCCGCGGGGAGTCGCGGGAGAGAGATACAGACTCACGGGGAGAGACAAATGACGTTAGTCAGGAGCTGGCTGAAGAAGCACAGGAGACAGCCAGTCCATTGAGTCTCGCTCTCGCCCTTTGTGGTGTAATCAGCAGCGGCACATGGCCTGGCGATCAATGGTCAATGTGCGCATTGTCCCTGGAACATACTGTGTGCTTCTCGTCTGTCTGTCTGCCATCAATCAACACGGCCCTAGCCTTGCCTGACAGCCTGTAGCAGTGAAGCAACCCTACTGTTTGTAATATCGAGCAGCTCGTACAGACACAAGCAAGCGCCGGCTTTTTGTTGTGCCGCGCCCCCCTTGTTGTGTTTCTCGTCTTTCATCGAGGTGAAGCTACCTACCTTGAGC
Source organism: Ceratocystis ficicola (assembly GCA_038407015.1). Lineage (NCBI taxonomy): Eukaryota > Fungi > Ascomycota > Sordariomycetes > Microascales > Ceratocystidaceae > Ceratocystis > Ceratocystis ficicola. Next base: position 12,243 of record JAZBQP010000273.1, on the reverse strand, counting down.
CAAGTCAAAGCCAGCGTCGTCGTCCTCCTTGCCCCTTGATGCACACGCGGAAATGGACGCAATGGGATTTTTGGCCTGAGAAAGCTAAAAAAAAAAATTAGAAAACAATCTAAAGAGTTTCCGTGGAATCAGGAGTTGTCCGAGATGAAGGGTAGGTCACAATAAAAGACAGCTTAATGGCCACCAAAAACCTGGATTGGGATCCAGGGCCAGGGGGAAGTCTGCGCATGCAAGACAGCTGGAAGGGCTTAAAGCCTTGACTAACTTAACTTCTAGATATTAAGACGCCATTTGTCCTTGTCGAGAATTTCTACATAGCTGTTCCGCTTGGGCTTGTGACATGTGTCTTGGTTGTCTTCGCATATCTCAAGCCCTGATCTTGATCCATCCATCGACCTTGTTCGCTTGCTGTGAGGGCTTGGGCGTAGCTAGATGAAATGGGTGCCACAGTGTGTTTCTATGCTCTATATTTCCACAGCACGAACGACATTGTGTGACTGCGAAATGGGATGGGCAGCACTTAGCAAGTAGCGGACATACGGTGGGTGGTCCTGTGATCCGTCCCATCCCATCATACCCCCCTCCATTTATGCCGCTCTTATGGTCCTCAGTGCCCCGTCGCGTGGGTGATAAAAATGCATTAACGTGCATGAGCCAGGTTGCTTTTTAGGCTTGCTGGCTCCGGCCCTGCTCTGGCTCTGCCCTGCCCTGGCCCTGGCCTTGGTCAAGGGGAAGAGACCCCCCTCCCAGAGATAGATCCACGGCCTTTTTGCTTTTCTGGTATTTGGCGAGCGTGGCCTGGTTTAGCTTGACAGGAACAAGGTCTTGGATTTTGATCACGTACCTCCGTGATATGGGCCATTCAGGGATGAAGGTTCCAGGCTGGGCTATTTCTCCTTGGACATGCAAGGAAAAGGGTGAGGGAGTGCCACGCGCAGAGTCAAAAGACTAGCGTGATAGCTAGCGAGAAGCTGATGACAGGTACGTAATGACTGGATGGATGCACAGCTGGTAGCCGGCGCGGCGCGGGCTTTCAAGATAGGATTTCCCTTTTGAAGCCTAGTTGAATTCAACTTGTGGCCTTGACTTGCTGATGTTAATTGGAAGTAGTACATGAGGGGCTTGTGCGCAATTTACCCAATATCTTCTCGCTTAGTGCCAGCACGATATTGGGTTTACAGGCTAGCCCCTGAAGCTCTGCTAAGCCAGCCCAACAAAGCCCCTAAACTTAAAGCCGTCGCTTGAACAATTTAGGATGCCCCGCTTACTATATTGTGGACTAATATCCTTTGTTAGCATTAGAATAGGGCTCGGCCCCCCTAAATTTAACTTTGACAATGGCAGGCTAGGGATGGAGGGAAAGAAAACATGCTGATAGCTATTAATTTAGCAGCCAGGCTGGTCTGTCTACGGCGTCACTAGCTCTCACTTCACACTGTACTTGAACCGAGCAATACCGGTTCATCAAAACCGAGACATTGTGCTTGAAAAATCCCGCCCAAGCCTGTCAATCTTAGGCTATGTTGGTCATGGAAACGGCCGTCTATCTATTTATACACACGTTACTCTTGGGGGCAAGGTGTGACAGAGCAAACTAGCCCGGATTCATGTGCCCATAACGCCCTATTAAATTGCTCTTCAAGGCACGTATAGGCCTCCTCCTCTCGGGAGGGATCCCCCAGATTGACGTAAACACTGGACACAGCATTGCGGTAAAATGCTGGGCTTCTGGACAAAGTTGCACCCGCCGTGTCTCTCAGAGCCCATTTCAAGCTTCACCCTGATCCTGGCAGCTGGCAGCTGGAGCGTGCAATTCAACTATTCAGCATTGACTAGGCGGGTGGGTAGATATGTGCGCGGCTCGCTTGTGGCTAATCACTCCTGGAACTGGACGGATATCCAGTACTTGGGCTATAGCCCCGTCACATGAGGCACAGCCATGGCGTTCCTGGCATCAAATTACGAATGGTTATAAATCACTTGCCAGATTGAAATATGACGTGTAAATTCTATGGATGGCTAGGACTCATCTGAAACATCAGCCACAGGCAAATGCTGGTTGGAAATGACACAAGCACAAATTGCAGAGCGAAACGAAGCTTACATATACGTGGGCTATGACCGCTCATTTGCGGGAGAAATGGAGGCACTTGCCAGATGATGAATAGCAACCATGTTTGCCTGCAGGGAAAATTGAGTTTGCTATATACGGCAAGTATACTGATAGACTAGGCCCAGCTGCCGTCTCGTATCTGTGGGAGTAGACGCTATTTCGAGCCACGGAGTCTTGAATCAAGGGTTCTCCAGCTGGTTCGAGGTGCTTCAGGTCATCTACTCCATTGCTGACGTTGAGATCCATGAAACTTTCGCTGGAACTAGCAATCCAAACTCTGTGACTGTCTATCCCAACACTAACCTACTCGACCACAATAGAATCTAATATCTGAATGCAGACTTCTAACGATAAGGGCTGATGGGATTGTATTTCTCTTTCAGGGTGCACTTCTTGGTTGATTGTCGATTCAAGAGTGACAATATTTTCGTTTTACGCAGCAGCGGTATTTTCTGAAGCTTCTTCATACTGTTGTCGGTGACCAGCGTGGAAAAGATGGCCATAAGCCAATACGAGTAGAGGAGCTAGATGCGGTGTGATTGACTGAAGCTTCTGGTACAATGGGTCTGGTCGCGAATGATGGATGTGAACATCAAGAAGCAAATGCCAACAGCCAATAGCCTCTGTATGACGTTTATGCAATCTATACCGCTAGGCTCCTATACATACGGTATGGTAATGTGAAAAACTTGGCAATCCATCTGGCTATAGATAACTTAAGCTTAATTACCAAGTAATATGGTGTTACACAGATGCGACTTCTGCGCCATTCTCACGATGAATGCTAGAAAGCAACAAGAGATAACCGTGCATCAGGCTTGTCACTAGGCCAAAACGCCCATTGCATTTTCCTGGGCAGCACATGGTTTCTTTATTTCAACTGGGTATGCTGGACAATAGGGCCACAAACACACGTGGCGGTTATCGCACGCATCTTGGGGATCTCCTCTACCTGTGGGCTATATTTATGATAAATTGACATGGTATTGAGGGAATCGGGAGCGTATCTTCCAAGTTGCGTCCGCCATTGTAAATCTCAAGCCGCATTTGCCGAGAGGATTCATGGACCAAATGCAGCTTAATTCGGGTGATGAAGCTAGTAGAGATGATGGCCTATCCTACTCAGGGTAGACAAGCCCATGGCCGTCTTGGCGACGAGAGGTAAGTGGGATCCAGGGAGCGCATGGGAAAGATACAAAGGAAAGATATACATGGTATGAATAGTTGTTCCTGCTACTGTCGTCCGTTTTGCTTATCGCCGCTTGCGTCAGTGTCGTCGGACGCTGGACATTACATAATCAACACAGGTACGCACTGCTGACTTCCCTGCCCAGCAAAGTTGAAATCTTTATTGGTCCCCTTTCACCATTAAATAAATACTCTCATGAAACTCGAGCTACTTAGCCGTATTGCACAGGATCTACCAAACACATATAGCCTGAGGTTAGCTCCTAGTTGCATTCCGTACTATGAGAGGTGTGATCTTGTTTCCCTTACTTACGGCACAATCTTTTTCAAAGCACGGCCTTTACTCAATTCTCACCCAAAGATCTGCATAAACCGGCTGCCCATGATGTCTGAATCTCTTCCCTGTCCTTCATGGATTTGGTCTACCACTTCCAATGCTCAGTAAGTATCACCTATTTGTCCACGGGCGAAAGCCACATTCTGAATCAATGATAGCTGAGCATTATCTGATTTGTTTCTAGTGCTGCCAAAGATCGATCTTGGTTTTGCGATGACTACACCCCTTTCAACTCTGTGGCCGGTCATTTAGGACTACCAGGTTCCTTACCTGTTGTGGGAATCGGATCGGTTATTTTGCCGGTGCAACGTACACCCGGAAACCAGGACCCGGCCAACCATACTACCATCCGGCTTCGTAATGTTCTTCACACTCCTTCTAGTTTCTGTAATATCATTGGATCCTCGATTGGCAACGAGTTCAAGATTATGGTCGATGAAAGCATTCCAGGTGCCATCGGCAGGCTTGTTGACAAACAAGACAGGCCCGTTGCATATTTCAAGGCAAACGAGCCCCTATTTCAGATCAAGGTGGCAGATCCTCCTATAGGGCCCAAAGTCGGTCCTTCGCCTTTGGAGCCAGACGGATTATACTGGATCAATGTCCGATGGCCCGATGAAGAGCGCAAGAAATGGGAGCAGCTGTGCGCCAACAAAGCGCAGAAAAATTTGGTGCCTCCCCTGACGACGGAAGAAAAGCAGTGGCTCAAGAAGCATTGGAAGAAGGAGTACTACTTACTCAGAGCCTACGGTTACAGTATTTACAAGGAAACAGATCGGGCAGAGGGCCGTGTTCTCCTTCGATCTCTCATGGCTGGTGAGCAGTGAGGGCGATGGGCCTTCCAGACGATGATACAAGAGGCCACAGAAGCTGAACCGGTACCAACCATGTTGTCTAGTCTAAACACCTTTGTCATCTCCAAGTTCACTGCATTTTCTTCTACTTGTTGCTGTAGCTTCCGACAGCGCACCTGGGATAGCCAGCTGCAATCTAGAGTTAGATATCTGATATTTACTGTCTACATCTCTTCGAGCAAATGCACACAAAGCATGACCACAACATCCCCAACTTCCACGCCTGTCGTGATGAGTCTTGGGGGGGGGGGGGGGGGGAAAGGGTGGGGGGGGGGGTGGGATGAGAGAAAAGCGTCGTAGCTGATGGTCTTGGGCCTGAGGGGACACCAATAGTTCATCATAATAGGATGCGAGGCCCGAGTCTGTGGTTGCTAGAAGGAATCGTAGTATGACGGGCGTCGAACTGTGAACAATGTTTAGCTGGCGAGCGGACACAAGGGCTACGGGGATGCTAGCCTGGAGCAACTGGCTAGAGCATAGATCAAACTTTCACGTATGCACATCATCTCCGAACGCCCTTCAGTATTCAAACTCGCATGACGTTTAAGCTCAAATATGCACACCATGACTTCTGTCTTACCCCTATAAAGCCGCACCCTGGCAGGTGTTGTGGATCACTAAATCTAAGTCTTGCAGGGCATGCACACTTTTTCGTAGTAGGCGATCCTGTGAAGACCATTGAGGAACAGCCAGCCGATCCTGTTCTGTTCCAAGCATGGTATTAGGACGAAGGCCAGCCTGTAAGGGGGCTTGATTGGCCAGTCAGCCTCTGGTGACCTTGACACAGTGCTCTAAAGATCCCGGGTACAGTGTGCATCACAGGATCACACTGTCCATTCACCAAGGCTTTTAAAAGGTTGAGAGATTTGTTATTTCAAACCAGGAAGGCGGGGAGCTGCAGAAATGGTGACATCAAGGAAGGTGACGTAAGTTTCGGAGTTGTAAATTTGCACCTACCAGTATTGCTAGCGATGACTTGGGGCTGTATGACCACGAGATAAAAGGCAACATCCCAGATGAGCGTGTGGTGTTTCTCTTTTCCCCCGACGACTCGCTAGTCTTTTCTTATCGGTGGTCAACGCAAGCTGGGCGATGCAGCAATCAGATGTCGAAACAAATGGCCCAGGGCCAGGGTAAGACCTAGTCAGTTTTCTTCAATTTTGGCTAGGCTCCTCGTCGTATAAACACCCGCAAGACCGGGTAACTTAACAGAGAGAGGTAATGTGGGAAGACGAGAGGAAGAGGGAAAGAGGATAGAGACTCCTTTTCCAGCCTAAAAGTCGGGAGCATGGTATTAAGCCTTCCAAACTCGCAGAATTCACCAAGAACAGGCGGAAGGGTTTCCTTAGCCTCCCATAGAAGAAAGGAAAAACAAAGAACGCAGCCAAACAAGCACAGGAACGGATAAGGAGTTGACACGAAACACGGCTTACAAACCGAGGTTAGATCAATTCGCTGATTTGCCATAGCTAGCCAGTCCCCGCATTTCGGCTTAGATGGGGACCCAGCAACCTGGCGATGATTTGGAGAAGCCATAGAGTAAGTAAACTTGGGTATTGTTGAAATTCCCAACTGTATCATCAACCCGGACACTATGTTCCATCTCAACAACCACGATGACCAGTCCACCGCCTAAAATCGTTCTTTTTCACTACAGTTTCTCGCCTTACGCCCAGAGGGTGGTTTGGTATCTGACGCTCCGTGGCATTCCTTATTCACAATGTGTAAGTAATAACCATAGTAATCAGATGAGTCTGACATTTACTGGCCCGAAGGTGGTGTCTTGAAACCATCCACTAAAACCGATGCCTTGTCTGTAGCTGCAACCTGCGATGCTACCCCGCCCTGACCTCAACAGTCTTGGAATCCAGCATCGCCGCATACCCTTACTGTCCATTGGCCGTGATGTTTACGTAGACACGCGTCTTATCATCGAGAAACTAGAAGAGCTCTACCCAGAGAAACCTCGCCTCAGCAATGCGACCACTCCAGAGCACAAGGCCTTGGAGATTCTCCTGCAGCGATTCACCATCGACTCTGGTGTTTTTAGGCAGGCTGCGGCGTTGCTGCCTCTAGATCTGCCTGTCATGAAGTCGGGTCAGTGGTGGAAGGACCGCTCGTCTTTATTCAATGGAAAATATTCCCCTGAGACCGCCAAACGAGCCCGGCCTTTTGCTTTGGCAGAGATGCGTGAGTCAATGGCACTTCTGGAGACGACCATTCTGAGCGACGGCCGTGACTGGGTCCTTGGCACCAAGGAGCCGACTGTAGCTGATATCAACGCCATATGGCCGTTTTTCTGGATCATGGGTATTCCTGGCACTCTCCCTGAGACGTCGTTCTCGGCATCAGAGTTTCCAAATATGCATGCATGGACTGCGCGATTCCAAAAAACAATATCGGCTGCCAAGAAGCAGCGCCCAAAGCCAGAAACTGTTTCTGGAGACCAGGCATACGAGATGATTACCAAGTCGCCGTTCCATGACAAGTCTAGCGTCGTGAGCGACGAGCTATCGGACCTTAGGATTGGCGATGTCGTGGATCTCCGGCCGTCTGATTATGGGGTGCAGCATGTGGACACGGGGAGGCTTGTTGCGCTGAGCTCTCAAGAAGTGACGGTCGAGGTAGCCACTTCGAACACGACTATTCACCTTCACGCGCCACGGCATGGCTTTGTGGTCAAGAAGAGCAACAAACCAAAGCTTTAGAACAGCGAGATTTCCATGTCCAAAGCTGCCGGAAGCAGCATACCGCACCTACACTCCGCCAATTCACGACTTCTATTGCTTGCTCGGCTCGGTCCGTTCGCGTTTATGGAAATAGCAAGAGCCGCCTGCGCCTTCCCCTATGCGAAATACAGCCCACTAGAGTGAAGGGCCAAATCGGACGGACAGCCAGGATTTCCCAGTTGGAACAATGCCAAGTACGCGACTAATAAGTAACTGCATTTTACGTTATCCACACGCATGCATGTTTTCATAGATAAAGAAACTGCACTTTTGGTTCCGTAGGCCAAATACCGGAAATGACTTGGTAGTTTCCGCTCCTGTCTGTAGTTTGTACCTTCTCCTTTGGCCAATTTTTAGAGCATGCTAGAGCACTTTGCTTATCTGTTGGGGAAACGTTTTGTCTAGCTTACACTCAGGTCAGCCGTGTGGTGAGTCAAGCAGCTTATCTGCCTAGTTATGCACGGCCCAAGAAGCTTCTCTAGAAAGAACTTGTTGACGTTGTACAGGAATGTTGGGACATTGATGTAGGTCTAGACGCATGTGTTGTGCACAAGATGTGCCTGCCTGATAGCGCAATGCCTGCCTGATGGCGAGAAAGCAAAAACAGGCTGCAAATTAGACCAATCACGACATGCAGCTGGAATAGGGACCAAAGCCATGGCAGAGATAGAGATACATCGTGCCGGTGTCTAGCCGAGCTGCAATTTAAAAACTCCTCGTTTTTCCTGCATCGCCATTGCCTGGCCGGGCAAACAACTTGCAGGTGGACGTAAGCATGGAAGGGCAAGCACGCAAATAGTCTGGCTTCCAATGTCAGACAAATAGCCAGCGTTCTGTGGCTGCCCGGCGGTGAGTCTCGAAAACAGTCAGTCAAGGGTAGGCTAGGGTCTGCCTGCTCCAAGCAGACACGCGCGCGCGCACACGCACACCCCCCCAGCAAAACACCACCGTCTAATGGGACGAGAGCCTTGTGGGGCTGAGGCTTTGAGGCTTGAAGACGCAAGATGTCGGAAATGCACGGAAGCTGTGGGACGCATGAGAACCTATTCTTTCCTGTGTACGTGTGGGTTGTGGGTGAAGGTGCGCCCGGGGGGGGAAAGGGGCTGTAACATGGGCATGTGAGATGGAGGGAGACATTCACAGCAAGTTGGATGAAGGAAAATTCGAAAAAGAAAATCTCAGCCATCACCTGCAACCCCCCGCCCGGAAAGGCGGGATGTGCCCGGAACGAAGCCGCTAATCCGCTAATGCAACCGAGGGCTGAGATTGGTGTCGCCCTTCACATCCTCACATCCTCACATCCACCAAACCCCACCCCTTGCTCCAAAAGCATCAACTTGGCCATATGCAACAGGTATTAAAGGGAGGCAAAAGGATGTGAAGAGGGACGCTGGGGGAGACGAACATGACGTGTTATTTGATATTATGTGGTAGCTGAATGCAAGACAGATGCTTTTGCTGTTAGAGACAAAGTTCCAGCAGGAGAGGAGAGTGAGCGAAAAAGACACTCCTACACAAACAGCCAGTGACGGCGCAAGCGACATTGGGGAGCTGGATGCATCATGGAACTTCTCGTATTGATGCAGACGGCAGGCAGGAAATATTGTGTACACTGGAAAATGCTACCACGCCGCGATGTTTTGTGCTGTGAGATGCATCCAACGCAGGCTGATTGGCCAGAAGCAGAGAAGCAGGAGGAGGGCCTAAGCAAGTCTTACGTAGAAAAACAAGACCTCCCCTTTTCTCCTTCTCGTCCCAACAACAGCACATAACAGGCAGTGCAAGCGCAATTCACACATTATTGAAAACAAACTCCTTTCTCCAAATCTCCAAGGCAAACAGCAGACAAACACCGGAAAAACGAACTGAAAAAAGGGGGAAAGCGGCCCCCCTTTCTTCATAGACAAGCCCTCCTCTGCGAAAACATCCACTACTTGATACACGCCTCTGCCCCCAAGAGCACAATCCGGGGAGAAACAGGGCGAGACGCAAGCAAAAATCGTGTCTTTTTCCCCTAGTCCGTCTTGAAGCCAACGTAATGTCGTGTATTTAGGGAAAATAGAAGGAAACCAGAACAGGGCTTGAGCCACTAGCGCACTCCTAAACAAGGTCCTTCTAAGTAATACGGTGTGGCATAAGCCCTAGTGCTGCACTAGGCTCATTGTTCTTTGAGGCCTACTAGCAGAGCACCAAGTACATGACACTGTTGAAGCCATTGTAGCCATTGTGGCTATAAATACATGCCACTTCAATTAGCATGACTCAAGTCGGCCCTGCGCAAAGATTGTAGAGAGGGCGACATAGGCAACAGTGGTCAGAACGGATGACGACGCACAGGGCTGCAGGCTAATGACGACAGTTGGATCGAAATGACCGAAAAAAACACAAGCCGGCTCCTGGGTCGACACAGGACACCAGACGTCCCAAGCCGGCGTGTGAAGATGGGCAAATGGTCGGTACCAATCCTCTCACTGGACATCTTGCCCTGTGAGATGAGGGGACCAAGATATCTCCATAGACACAAACAGACCAGGCAACACGTATGTCCTCATGCATGCATGCACTTTCTCAGCGCTTCCCAAGTGCATGTCCAAGTGTCTACATAGCATGGAGCGAGACTTGAGGTGCTTGCATGCACATGCATCCGACAACAGCGCTCTCATGTGGAGTAAGCTCCTCCCTTACCTGGCCGAGCTCTACGTCCTCGCAGGCATTATTACTCCAAACAAGCATGTCATCCAACACTGAGCGCATTAGGTTGGGGCACATAAGGCAAGGAGCATGCAAATACAGTTGGTGAAATGAAGGGCGCAAGTGCATGGAGAAAAGAAGTAAAAAAGCCAAAAGGGGAGGGGGTTGAGTAATTACCAATCTTGTGTGTCTCGCTGCTGCTTTCCCACAGTATGTAGCAGCACGTACTGGTACCCTGTGCTTGCAGCCATAGACGAAGAGCACAACTGAAGGGCTTCCTGCCACAAGTCCATATACTCTAATCTATGTTTGCTTTACCCCACAAGATCCCCTTTTTCTTTTGGCGATTGTTCCAGAACGTCTCTGTGCATGGAGCAGAGAGTCAAAAGCTGCTGCTCTTTCGCTCATTTGAGCTAAAAACAAATCTGAAGCGAACCAGCGGTAAGCCACGGACGGACACAGACATAACAAGACAAGACCAGGCCAGACCAGACCAGACAAGACACGGCCAGATCACCAAGCATGCAATGAGTCGGAGAGAGAAACATGGGGGGGGGGGGAGAATGGTCAGAGAGCAGAAGGCCAAGGAATGCAAAAGAAGTGCAGCTCTCGTCCTTGCTCACTGTATTTCTCGGTTTCCAGAACCCCGGGTTTCGGCATCACTGCCTCTTGTGCTGGCTAGTACATGGCATGGCCCTTTTCTCTCTGCCCCAGCATTCACCCATACTTTTTCTGGGGTAGCCACAGTGTGTCGAGCTTGGCTAGTCCGTGAAGGCCGGCCCAAGAATACCAGCCAATGTAAAAAAAAAAAAAAAAAAAGGATATCGTTTGAAAAAATAATAAAATAATAAAACAAGTCAGAGAAACCTATCCCGGGTCGTCCTAACTTCGCGAGACGACAGTGCAAAAGGGCAGAAATTGGAGGATCTCTGTCTCGTCTTGGACACATGCAGTATGCGCACATGCGTGTGCCTTGGTGCTATCCATCCGTATATGTCCCATGATATCGCTGCTGTCCTCTAGTCTGCTGCCAGAACCAGCGCGCCCACCATCACGTACGCATCACATTTCATGCGTCCGTGAATCACAACCAGTCACGGTGGCCTCCTTTACACGAAAGCGGCAGAGCAGCAGCCAGAAGAGCAACTCTGACCCTGGAGCTCTTGTATACTCTGCAGGCCTCGTAGCATCTCTTCTACGTGGAACCAATGATTCTCTTGCCTCCCCTTGAAATCGTGAAATGTATCCTGCAATGCAGTTGCACGGCATGGCAATTTCTAAATAGGAAAAATGACATTGAGACATTGAGACATTGAGACATTGCACCTATGCCCGGACATGTGTGTCTGAAGCGAAGAAGGCGAGGAGCGCAGGAGACGTGAAAGCAGAAGCAAGCCAGGCCGGGACGAGCTGGTCTACACACATCTGTCTTGATGCAAAGGCTACCTACCCATGTACTCAAGTACTTGGGTACAATGGTACTTGCACACAAACACACATACATGCAATGGCAAAGGCAGGCATCTTTTCCTGAGGCGGCCAGCCCATGGTGTCAATCTGTTTAGCGGCCCTTTGCAAACGCCGAGATTAGGGCTTCATGTTGGGTTTGTTTTCAGAATTCTCCTTCTTTTGAGTTCTTCTCCTTTCCCCTTATCAAGTGCTTGCAGTTGGCACCTTCCCTCTGTGTCTTGGGATTTGGAGAGGCAGGCTTTGTTGGACGTTTGCGAAAACAAAGAGAAGAGAAAAATACAGACCCAACCAAGCCTGCAGTTGCTCTCCATATCGCTTTTTTTTTTTTTTTTTTTTTTGGGGTAGCCCTCTTTTGTTTTTCCCGCATTGTCTTTCTCCTCCCACCCCCGCCCCCCCTCCCCCCACCTTTTTCCCTGCACACCCCACGGGGAAACAACACAAACTTGGAAGGAAAGGATAGCTTTTTATCAGGAAAATCCCTAAACTGTGAATGATAAGCCAGATAGGAGCTAAAAGGGCTTAGGCAGTGCGGGATGGAGCGGGTCCAAGAAGAAGCCTATCTCACACCGCCGGCACAGCGTTGTTCTTCCCAGACGCTACGGCAAATCCTGAGGTCTTTCTTTCCCTGCTCTGCCCTAGTCTGAGCCCGAAAGCGAGAAGGAAAAAGGCCCTGATAACTGCGCACACTTCCTTCCAATTTGTCCGAAAATTGCAGGTGTGTCCAAACAGCCTGGCAAACGCAAGAGACGAGACGTTAGCCCAAGCCCAAAATGGCATCATGGTAGTTTCTGGCCAAGATTGCGTCAAGCCTCCGTTGCATGTTTGCATGTTGTTGGTATTTGAATGAGATAAGCTTCTCTC
>JAZBQP010000272.1:0-34166 GCA_038407015.1 Ceratocystis ficicola | reverse complement strand
GTTAGATGGTGCAATAGGGGAGCCAGAGGGGGAAAACACCGTGCTATTCGGCCGTTGCTGCTTGGATTTCTGGTCCTTACTCCCCTTGCCCAGTTGGATTTTGCTGGCAATAGCCATTCTGATCAAGCAGTCTTCGGGAAGCGTAGGGTTGTTCTGAAGATCCCTTGCACGTAATGAGTGGCATGGCTTGTGCTCACCAATGGTAAGACGATATGGCTCTGGCTTAGGGACTGAGCGATCGACCCATTCATCTTTGACCAATATCAGACAGTCTGGCATTGTTTTCCTGGGAGGTAGTTTTGGTGCAGCAGTATCGGACCCATCAACTGTGTCAGGCCCAGCACTAGTATTATTACTCTCACTCTGGGAGACATTTGCACTAAGGCCTACCATAGACTTTACTCTAATCGTCTTGTTATCAAAGAACACTTATTTCTTACTACCAGCAATTCTAAAATGACCTTTTAGCATGTTCGAGCACAGCTGCTCAACAGCACAATCTAAAAACGTGGATGTGCGTGAATGGTTGAGAAACCAGTTTGATGTTGAAAAGCTTAGAGGGATACTATTTTGCATCGATTCTTCTAGGACTTGTACCGTTTTCCGTGGAGGGAAAACCCCAGCATCTTGCAACTGTCCTCGAAGGGAAGAAAAAACTTTGTTATGCTCTTGTGGGAATTCAATCCATTGTCGTACTCGTAGTGGGTAGACCTTTTTCGTGATGGATGTTTGGCCAGAGGTTACTGTTGAGGCATTGGTGTCGTTGCCAGCGCCTACGCTCGGTTGTTGGCTAGATTGGGGATGAAACGGCAATAGGCGACTTGTGTGTAGGTGCAAATGGCGAATTTGATTCAAATAGCTTCGTAGGTTTTGGGCTTTTTGCCATGTTAGCTGTATTTCATACTGCTACGATACTGCATTTTTTGTCTTGGTCACTCACGGTCTTCGACCTCGCTTCTGATATCGTTGAGCTGGCGCTGAATATGGGCGGCGAAGGCCTCCGCATCCCGACGGGTTTCGCTCTCTCTATCGGCTCGCTGTCTTTCTTCTTCTGCTCGGCGGTTTGCTTCTTCCGCTTGCTGCTTTTCTTCTTCTACTCGGCGGTTTGCTTCTTCTGCTCGCTGCCTTTCTTCTTCCGCTTGGCGGCTTGCCTCTTGGCGCGCTGCCACCTCGCTATTAGCCCGCTGCCTTTCTTCTTCCACTAGGCGGTTTGCCTCGCGACGCGCTTTTGCCTCGCTATTAGCTCGCTGCCTTTCTTCTTCCGCTTGGCGGCTTGCCTCGCGACGCGCTTCCGCCTCGCTTCTAAGCAGGCGCTCTAGTTCAGCTATACGATTTTCTGACATTTCGATTCAATAACAAGATGGCAATCTTCAATCACGACAATTGTACCTTCATCAGATTGTGTATGGTTGTCACATTTGGACTAATACGTTGAGCGACAATGTGGTGATCAGGCACAAGGCAGAAGGCAGAAGGCAGAAGCTGTGCTACCGGCAAAACCCTTGTTAAATACGAACCCTTAAACCCTTACTCTTGGCACCGCAAGGCTATCAAATCCTTTCCACTCCAAAATGTTTCATGTTGACATGCAACATTCAACCACTCAGGATGTTAGTTAAGGACTGGGTTTTCTATTCCTGACTAAGTAAGCCCACAAAGTGTCATGTGCTGTAGGCTTACCCGATGTTCTACCGAAAAGTGGTAGATTCTCTACAACAAAAAGCTCATGAAGTACCACATCACCCATGTGACCGACACTTGGGTTTTTTTTGACATCACACCCTACATAGGCACTCCCATAGTCTGCCTATGCCAAGGATCGAATTGCCCATTATCAAAAAAGCTTTCCGACCTCAATTCATGACGATATCGACCAGTTTCAAAGAGCACACAGGCAATAATGCATGAGGTAGTGCTTTTACGCGAGGAGAACAAGCCACTACGAGCAGCAAATCAGACAGTCACCAAGCGCCGGAGTACCGAAAAGATACATATACGGCGAGGAGGAGCCCTTACAGTAGGGGATTCTTTGCAGATTATAGCTCAAAAAGGATGTTGACCGTCAGGTGGCCCAAGAAATGCAACAGAATGGCGGCCAGACGAAGCGGACTGCGGCGGGCATTCAGCACTGTGGCAATTGTGGGAAGACAGGCCATAATGCGAGAACCTGTTTAGAAGATGTAGAATCATCTGGCAAAGCTAACTATGGATATTTTAATAGACTTTTTTGTCATCATATCGTAATGGAATAATGAATACGAGGGGTATCGGGAAAGCTTCCACTCGCTCTGAAATTGCCATAACTGATAACGTAATTTACAAGCGAGCGGGACACTTCCAAGTACCCCTCGCATTCATTAGTCCATTGCGGTATAATAATAAAAAACATTTAAAATAACTACAGTTAGATTCTTTGGATGATTTTACACATTCTAAAAAGGTGTTTGCATTATGGCTTGTATTCCCACAATTGCCATAGTGTTGAATGCCCGCTGCAGTCCGCTTCGACTGGCCGCCATTCTGTTGCATTTCTTGAGCCACCTGACGGTCAACATCCTTTTTGAGCTATAATCTGCAAAGAATCCCTTACTGTAAGGGCTCCTGCTCGCCGTATTTGTATCTTTTCGGTACTCCGGCGTTTTCTGACCGTGAGAGTGCTTGTTAGGGTGTCGTACCAAAGAGACCCACATGTCGGTCCCTCGGGAAGAGGGTCGGTCGGTGTTGGAGTCCGTTACTTGACATCCAGCTTCGATAAGACTGCCTGAGGGTCGTGGGGCACCAGTCGTATGTGTAATAAAAGCAAGTCTTGAGCTCTAGTTGTAGCTAGACGAAGTGTGAAGCCCTGTGCTGCCTAGTATGTTCCACATCGCATGCCGAGAGGAGGTCAGCTATTGTTTCAACACCGCTAAGCCAGGGGGGAAACCCTCACAAATCCAGGCTGAGAATGAACTTGACTAGAGTCTCTTCTTCACGTGGAGTCAATCACATAGAGTTGGCGTCTATGCTTTGTCGAGCATGTCTTCCCTTCATTCTGGCACACAAGGCTCTAAGGCCCACTGTGTAAATCTCAGCAGCCTCCCGAATACCGAGTTTTGGGTTTTGTTTAGTAGCGGTGACAGCAAGAACCAGATTGGCTTCTTTGGAATCTGAAGATATTATTGGTGGTTGGAGTAGAGTGGCTTGAAAGATGGAAGTGTGAAAATTTGAGTGGAGTGTTCCGCTCACGGGTAAATTACGTTATCCCACAGTCTAGGTCTAGAGAACAATGGCGAGGCACCTGGATGGTAATGATGGCGATTGCTGGTCTTAGCAATAGTGTTGACAGACTAATTAGTATTGATAATGATTTTCCAGGTAAGATGCTTATAAGTTACTAACAAAAGGTATTAACCTGATGCAGGCGGGTCCTATGATTGATATGGCCCAGTGTGTTGACTGCAGATCAACATGTAAGATGTGATTTTAGTAGACAAGCATGCAAAACTAACTGTTTGAAGTAATAATAGTTCATTGGGTTTCCTGAGTCCAGGAAATAAGTCTTATAAAGCACATTAACTAATGTATAGATGTGCCTCTGCTTATTATAGTTATCGTAGCACAGGTCAATCCGAATACGGAGAAGAGAGGTAATGACAGTGGGGGAAAGAACTTAAGCAGTTGATCGAATGAATATCGATGTGTAGGTAGCGGCCGAATCATCGAGAAGTGGTGGCCAGGGAGGCCGGTGCGACCGGGGTTTCGGCATTGTGACAAGCCTGGTCATATTGCAAGAGCATGTTGGGTAGTAATTCAGGCATCTGGGGAAGAGTAGTGAATAATTTGGGTTGATTGAATAGTTTGTTGTGCTTTTATTGCGATTTCTAGGGTGAAGGTTGAGACTTTTGCTTTACTCGATGTACCGTTTCACTCGCTATGCATGTACTTTACATGGAAGGCCAGAAACGTGACAAAATGTGTGGTATGAAGTGTGAGTAGACCACTGTCTAAAATGTAGCCGTTAATCCCAAAATTGGATAGTTAGCTCCAGTTTACAAGAGAAGCTTGAGCAAAGGGCAGATAGGCATACCAGTACGTAATCCATTACTTCCACAAGTACTACATGATAGCCAAAAACTAATAGCAGGTAGGTGAATCCCATACACAGGACTCTATGTGCTCTGTGGTGTATTGCTTAGCGGAGCTCCTGCGATGTAGAAGTATTGATGGGCTTACGTACTCGACCAAGTTTTGCTAAATAATCTATCCAGGCATGTATATAAGACCTTTCCTTCCTCCATGATAATCTGTCTTTTCACTACTTCCTCACATCAGCATCAGTTCTCTAACTCTACACACTTACCTTTACCTACAATCCTTTGAAACTTCACTTTTACTTTATCCTTCTTTCCGATATTCTTGTCCTCACGAGTCTCAACTTCATTTCTACCGATAACCAAACCAACAAAATGCAATCCTGGACTGTTACATTCCTCCTTGCTCTAGCTGGCGCTGCTGTTGCACTGCCTTCTGTTGATGTATCGAATACCGAAGGTAGCATTTTTGCTAGAAATTCTTATTCGGATTGCTGCTGGGTTCATAAAGCCTGCATTTGTGTAGAGAGCGTTTCAGGGTCTCAAATTGCTGTGGAGACAAAATATTGCGAGAACGCATCCCCATGCACTGCGTGATAGACCGTTGAGGTCCGCTCTTCAAGCCAGAATCAGATAGAAATCATTAACATCAATGACCACTTATTCCTTCTTCTCTTCATTCTGGGACATTCGGTACATCCTCCTAACACTTACCGTTAACACAGGTTTCCAGTGATCAAAATCCATAAAGCGAGAAGAAGAGAAGTCCAACTAATAAAATCAATTTCACGACAGAATACCGTAGTTAGCATGCCACAGTAAGTGACAGAGCAAGGGCTATGATTCGATGCAAATGTCAAAGTAGAGGTTTATAACGTAAGCGACAGATGAATGTCCTAAAACTCCCACACTTGAAATAAAAACCGAGATAAAAGCGTGTCAAAACATCTAACGTGCATGATGAATGAATGCACGTCAAGTATGCAGATTCGTCAAAAATCTCAGTCCTCCGCACAGAACATGGCATAAAAACGCAATGCAATGTTTGATCAATTGTGACTAATTGCTACTCACTTCTCCTGATATTTCAATGTCCTTGAGTTATGACCAGCCTTGCCACAAGTTCCACGGCGCCTTACCCTCGATCTTCCCTGACCACCAGGCCTGATTTGCGCACTCATGCCTGCCTTTCAGTGGGTGATATATTGTTGAGGTCAGGATCGAATCTACGCTAGGTCAGCTTTTCCTGAACTGCCATTATAGGTTCACGAGTCCTGTTATCCAGGAGGGTATTTCACAGCTGCTCTAAAACAAATTTACGAAGGGTGGCCTCACGGGAAAAGGAAGTGGGTGGGTGACATGGGTGATGCAGCATGCTAGACATAAGGTGTTGATTCTATGCTAGTTGTAGAATCTGCCTGGTGATAGTTGCTAATAATCTAGTGGAAAGTCCAGCAGCGCCTATAGCCATACCATAATTTACAGGCTGTGACAGGCTAGTGATCTTTCTATTGCATAACTGGGGTCTATACTGCTCTGATGGATATCACACCATGTATTATGGTTCGTGGTATGTCAAGAACTCCTGAAAAGATGATCCCAGAAGAGAAAGGTTTCCATAAAGTACTCACTCTCCCATGATGAACGATTTGGTAGATGATGTTGCAGCGCCTTGAGGTGTCCTACTGCTGAAATTGAGGGCAGTCATTTCCAACAGTGTCCGTTTTCTTAGGTAGCTACAGAGAGAAAGTTGAATCACTCCTAGAAGGTACGTGATTTCCAAAGCTGGTCTTGGGGGTAAACATTCCTTATCAATAGCTTTCCGTATCTTGCGCGCCTCTATCTAGCTGGGCAAAATCCACGTTGCATAATATGCATTCAGCAAATCCTAGCAGCCACGTATATCCTCGGGTCACAGCCAAAGCAATGTGACGTTCTCAGCTTCGGGCGGCAACTGAGTTCTCCGCAAGTCTGGCAGCAAGACCAATTTCCCACAGCAAACCTCAACAATTACAATCTCGGTTGCTTCATTCAAACGTAGCAGTCGTTAACCATCGCAATACACACCGTGCCGTTGAGAAATGGAAACAAGGGAAACCCAGGCAAAATGAGATCTTACCTCCGAAAGCTCAAAGCGCGCATGCGGAAGTCGGGCTCAGCGACGTCGCCTGCCCATTCACCTGGTCCAGTACAGTCGGGGCCAGGGCCATCTCCACACCCACTGCCGGGTACGCCGCGTCTACCTCCAGCAGAGCCCAAACCAGCAACACTGTCTAGTCTGCAGGAGAGAATTTGGAACCAGGCGTACAATGATGCGGCATCAAAAGAGCCAGAGCTAGTGAAGAGGTTCAAAAATATTATTTTCTCCGAACTCCACCCCGATGGGCTAAGCGTCGAATCTACGGACCGAGTCAAAGACACGGAGATTGCAGACCAAAATATCACATCAGACCAAATGCTGCGAGTTGTCCAGATTGGGATTCATCGAAGAAAAAAGGAGGCTTCCATTAAGCAAGACATTGGTGATGGCTTGCGTGCAGTACAGGCTATTATGGGAGCCATGGAAAAGGCTGTTCGCGCCGTTCCAGAAACAGCAGTTGTATACGTAGCTGTTTCCTTTGGAATAGATGTATGTTGCTACAAAGCTCCTACAGTAAAAAACACAGACTACGTTGTTCTTCGCTAACGTGAAATAGCTTTTGACAAACCCCATAACCGAGGCGCTGAGCAATCGCGAAGGGATCCAGTATGTTCTAGGAAGAACGGAATGGTATTGGAACTTGGTCAGCTTGTTACTCGACGAAAACAAGGGTGATGAAGCTACAACCAGTCTACGAGACACACTGGAGAAGAATATCACACAGCTCTTTCAACAGCTGCTGGTGTATCAAATGAGAAGCGCCTGTCTCTACCATCGCAATGCGGGTGCTACCCTCGTTAGAGATGTGTTTAAGATCGACAATTGGCCGGACCAGCTTGGCAGCATCAAGGAAGTTGAAGAGACTGTACGGCGTGATATGGAGCAGTACAATAATCAGAAAACCCAGGAGAAATTTCAAATGCTCAACGACACAACATCCGCCCTTTACCAAAGTCTGCAAAGCATTTTCGCTGTGGCGAAAGACCAGTCAGAACGCCTACAAAACATCCATGGAGCAGTACAGGACCAAACAAACCAGCAAGAGAAGAGCAGAGAAGACGAAAAAAACAAGCAATGCCTTTCGGACCTTTGCGTGACTGATCCCCGGAACGATCGGGAAATTATCGAAGCGAAAAAAGGGGGCTTATTGAAGGGCTCTTGTCAATGGGTTCTTGAACATGAGGACTTCCAGCGATTCCAAAATGAAAAAGACACACGAATTCTCTGGATCAAAGGAGACCCCGGCAGAGGCAAGACTATGCTTCTTTGTGGTATTATTGATGCGCTGGAGTCAGGTCAGTCAACACCACTCTCCTACTACTTTTGCCAGGCCACGGGTGGTAATAAGCTGAACTCAGCTACATCTGTTCTGCGAGGCCTAATATACTACCTTGCGCGCGGCAACCAACAGCTTACCAAGTATGTGAGAGAAAAATACGATTACATGGGAACAAAACTCTTCGACAATGATGGTGCTTGGAATGAATTACGCAAGATAGCCTCTGCGATGTTGAAGGATCCAAGCCTGGAAAACGCCATCCTAATTGTGGATGCCCTGGATGAGTGCAGTGTAGGCCGGCAAGACCTACTTGACTTTATCACCAACACTTCATCTGTCAAATGGATTGTTTCGAGCCGCGGCTGGCAAGATATTGAACAACATCTGGGTGATGCAAAGCAAAAGGTCGAAATTCGCCTCGAAAAGAACCAAGACTCAGTTTCTCGAGTCGTGAAACATTATATTCAGAACAAGGTGGATGAGATGCAAAAGAAAAAGCTTTTCAGTGCGGAAACGAAACAAGCTATCTTGGAGCATTTGAGGGACAATTGTGGTGATACATTCCTCTGGGTAAGTCTGGTGTGTGAGGAGCTTTCCAAGCCACACATCCGAAAACGACACATCCTGAAACAACTGCTGAAATTCCCGGCCGGGCTCAAACCTCTATACGAGAGAATGCTGGAGGATATCAATCAGGCAGAAGATGCACAACATTACAAGAAGATCCTCGCTGTAATCTTGGTGGTCTACCGGCTTATCACCTTGAAAGAGCTGCGTGTCCTCGTCAAGGACCTTGAGACCTTTGAAGACGAAGAGATTAAAGAGGTCATTAACTCGTGCGGCTCTTTATTGACTACCCATAACAACGTTGTTTCCTTTGTTCACCAGTCAGCGAAGGACTACTTGCTGGGTGAAGCCCTTGGTGAGATAGCACCTTTGGGTATTGCAGACCAACATCAAACGATTCTTGTACGATCACTAGACGTGCTTTGCAAAACTCTCAAGCGCGATGTTTATCACCTCCAGGCCCCGGGAGCTCTTATCAGTGAAATTTCAGTTCCAGCCTCTGACCAATTGGCTGCTATTGAGTACGCTTGCGTATTCTGGATAGACCATCTCCATGACTCTCCGGCAAGTGTCATAACCAATGAAAACGACAGGATCTTGGCCTTGTTCGAAAGGAAATATCTTCAGTGGCTGGAAGCTGTTAGCCTTTTACGGAGCGTCTATACCGTAGTACCAGCAATTGGGAAATTAGAATCTTGCCTAGTAAGTGGCTATGCATGGAGAGAATGGATTTTTGAAAAGGCAAGGTTTAACGTTGCATGATAGGAAAAAGCTTCAAAGCCTCTTCAAGAGATTGTCAAAGATGCCCGTCGATTTCTACTCTCCCATTCGAAAGTTATTGAGATCGCCCCCTTGCAGGTTTACGATTCGGCCCTCATATTCAGCCCTACCAACAGCTTGATAAAGCGGATATTTAGTCATGAAGAGCCAGACTGGATTAAGGTGAAGCCAAGAGTTGAAGCAAATTGGGATGCCTGTCTGCAGACTCTTGAGGGCCACGATGGTCCTGTGGCGTCAGTCGTGTACTCAAATGATGGACAGCGACTGGCATCAGGGTCTTGGGACAACACAGTCAAGATCTGGGATGCGACTTCCGGTGCGTGTCTGCAGACTCTCGAGGGCCATGACGATTTTGTGGCGTCAGTCGTGTACTCAAATGATGGGCAGCGACTGGCATCAGGGTCTTGGGACAACACAGTCAAGATCTGGGATGCGACTTCTGGTGCGTGTCTGAAGACTCTCGAGGGCCATAGCAGCAGGGTAACGTCAGTCGTGTACTCAAATGATGGGCAGCGACTGGCATCAGGGTCTTGGGACAACACAGTCAAGATCTGGGATGCGACTTCCGGTGCGTGTCTGAAGACTCTCGAGGGCCATAGCAGCAAAGTGGCATCAGTCGTGTACTCAAATGATGGACAGCGACTGGCATCAGGGTCTTGGGACTGCACAGTCAAGATCTGGGATGCGCATTCTGGTGCGTGTCTGCAAACTCTTGAGGGCCACGATCATGCTGTGTCATCAGTGATATTCTCAAATGATGGACAGCAACTGGCATCAGGGTCTTGGGACAACACAGTCAAGATCTGGGATGCGCATTCTGGTGCGTGTCTGCAAACTCTTGAGGGCCACGATGATCCTGTGTCATCAGTGATCTTCTCAAATGAGGGACAGCGACTTGCATCAGGGCCATCAACTAGTCAAGCTCCTTTGCCTCACTCTAGATCCCACATGTATAGTCTCAGCAATGATGATGTCTGGATTTTAGAGAATGGGCAAAGGGTGCTCTGGCTGCCACCATCGTATCGTTCCTGGCAATTTAAAACAGACGATTCAAGATTTGTGTATGGTATTAAGTTTGGCCGTATCATAACCATGGAGTTTAGAACCAGAGACTAGCTTCCGTAGCACGATGTGACACTGAAGCGTCTCCAAGATAGAATTTGCGGTTCGTTGCATTGTGGATTCTACTTTACATTGCATTTCGCACATTCATAGACTGTTTTCACAAATGAGGCTATTGTTTTACACCATTCTGTGTTTTCAATCAATCGTTCGTTGTCATAGCACGCAATCGCTCAATGACTAGCCCATTCACCTTTTGACCACCTCTTGTTGTCGAAGCTTCTTGCGACGCTTGATGCAGAAACCGGCTTCTAGACATTGCCGAGGTGTTATGATCCCATTTCTAAAGAAAAAAACATAAGCCATGCAGATAGCAACTTTACTATATCTAGTCATTTAATTCAGTTTCCCTCTAATCATCAAAATGTCTTCACACAGAAAACTGCAGCCCTACCAAACACCCTTTGTGGACCCCAAGAGTCTAGCGTGCTTTCTTCTTGCAGTCTCAGCAAAGGGCATAGAAATAGAGACCGCAATTTGTTTCCCCTACGCAACTCACATCCGGGATCTCTGTCACTCAATGAGGAGTCATCGAGCTGACTTCACCAATGTCCCCTCAATTAGCATTTAATACCTGTAGACTCCTACTTAGCCTGGCCCATCTCGCCTTGTTCGGCTCAAGTACTACTCGGAGACCTTGCTAATGCATGTTGTCTTCGCAAATCGTGTCTAAATGCTAACCTCCACGGCAAAGACTTTCCCTTCAAGCCTCTTGCAACCTCTGTCCATAGGAAACACACACCATCACGCCTCCATCTCTATGACCGTAAATTTAATAGCGAAGGAACCATGAGCTTTAGTTCGCAATTCGCCCATAGTGGACTAAAAGTGCATCAGTGGTGAGCTTCATGTCCCTATGTGGCTAGCAGACACTAAATTTCGGGCTGTGGCTTGCACGGGAAGACGCTTTGCTGACATGCAGGAGATAATCTGTGATTTTCTAGATTCTAGTGCCGTCGGCAATGTGCAGTCTCGGTTCCTATTGCTTAGTATTGTTTCCGGCGATATCTGCAGCCAAGCGTGTGCTAAGATGTCAACAGTAGCACAAATTCGGCCTCAGAACCACCGTTCTACCCCGCCAAACTTGGAGCGTGGTGTTTTCCCGACCAACGTTTTTTTCATGATCCTCGCTACCTACACAGAGCAGCTGAGCCATGACGACTGAACACACAACTAGCATTTGTGCGACTGATGAAAGACAAGAAGCATGCTATGACAAGTGGCGAAACTGGTTGGACCCAGGATGCGACATCTGTTAGGCTCGTACTCTTTTCCCCAACCAAATTTCCAGGTAGGGGCTTGTCTGGCTCCCCCGAAAAGAATGAAAGAAAGCAAAGCAAGACTACATTGACGGCGGTTTCTCAGCGATTCACCCCCGTGTCGTTCATCTAGGAGAAGTATCCTGCTAAAACACCTCTACAACACTTGTGCGAATTTGACGAAGAAATGTTTCATTTCCAAGACACATTTCGGTACGATCGGGTTAGGTCAGGTTCTTGAAATTCTGCACGCAACATTCAATTTACTCTCCGAGGTTCCATTTGTAACCCTCTAAAGTCCTTCATTCTTGTCCCCCCTCATGACAAGAAACAAGTTGTAGTGAGTTCATGTACGGTAGATGGCATGCCACAACAAGAAAGGGCTTTGTCTGGTTAGACATAGATTTGAAAAACACCATTTATATAAGCAAGATGATAATATAAAAAGACTCATACACAAGCAAGAAGCAGCCATTTCGCATGATCAACAGCAGCTCTTTCAATAAGAAAAAACAAAAAGAAAAAAAAAAAGAGATCCCCAAACAGCATATAAAATAGTAGCAGAAAATCACAAGTCCAACCCAATAGAAAAGAAAAAAAATCAAACGCAAATAAAGCCCATGTAGGAAAAACACCTCCAAGGTAGAAGAATGGCGGGATAACCAGTACCGAGATGAGCCCTTGAAATGAGAGAGGGCGGCAAAAATCGACAATGTATCAGAAACAAATGTTACTCGATGTGAATGGAAGCGAGGGCGAAGCAGAGACGACAGCGTCGACAATATGCAAAAAAGTGCAGGTGTAACAACAAAAGCCAAGGCAGACAATGCTGGATCAGCAGCACCGACGCATGACGGTATACGGAGCTAAGCAGTAAAAGACGGAGTCGAAAATGAAGATGAAACGTGAGCAAGCAAACGAGCGACAACGAAATAGAGAGAGGCCAGAAGCAGAAGAGATAGAAACGGTCCAAGTTTGGGGTCCAGATCCGGTCGGATGTTTGTTTAGGTTAATTTCCACGGGCTGAATGCTGTTTTCGAGTAGAGAAGAAATCCAGGAAGGAGTTGGCGCCAAGAGGAGGACAAAACTTGTGTGCAAGACCAATATTTTTGGTTTTGAGAAAGACAGAGAGACACGGGCGGGAGCGAAAGCTGCCGCTGGTTAGACCGATGCAGGCAGCAGAGTATCCAACACAAAACACTACTCTCCAACTCCTCAGTGTTCTCAAGATTTGCTGCCCATGTGTGATGCTTGCTTTTTTGTTGTCGTCTCAAGTGGCTCATGCGTAGCCAGCTGATCACATCAACAAAAAGAATGAAGAAAACAATAGTACAGCTCCTGAGCATCAATGCAACAAAATGGTGTGTAAAAAAGGTTAGAGGTCCTGAGGGAGTAGGGCAATGAATCTTTTTTCATGACAGGAGCTGCGCCCAAACAAGAAAATAAATCCTAGATGGCGAATTCGCAACAAGCAAAGACTGAAAGTGAATCTAGATGAAAGGTGAGTGAGTTTGTGGGTGTTACATTGGCGGCTCCGGTAGATGAAGAGACTGTCGAGTAAATTCGGAAAGCGAGCAAGTAAAACACCATGTACATGGTCAACTCAAGCACGTGACGGCTGGCTGTAGGGGCCCCTTGCGTCGGCGTACGGGTTGTGATAGCTTTGGGGGGACTTGGACGGCATGGGAGGGGCTTGACGATCGCCTGGAACAGGGGCAGGCCCTTTGTTGGATGGAGGAGAGTTAGTGCGGTCCTGGTAGCTGTTGCGAGAGTACATGGGGTCCATGGGCGGGGGCTTCATAGCATCGTAGTGTGAAGGGCCGCCGTTGGGGCCCGTTGGTGGGGGATACGGAGGCTGGTACCCTGAAGGGGCTGGTGGGTAGTTTGGAGGCTGGCCCGCAGCGTAGCCGTTTTGAGGAGGGGGGGCCGAAGCTCCCATGCGATCATGAGGATAGACATTGGCCTGGTGATTAGGGCCCGGCGGGATGTAGGGTGGCTGCTGACCGTATTCCGGCATTGGGGCCGGGGGAGCTCCATAAGGAGCCTGCGTAGGAGGGGCGCTGTATGAAGACATGGACGACGGCGGCGGAGGGTAGGGGCCGCCCGGGTAGGACTGGTCAGCTTGTGGGGTGTAGCCATTGGGGGGCGGCGGCGGAGGCGGGTGGCCATAGCCACTCGGAGGGGCACTCCCGGGGTATTGCTGCGGGTGGTGGCTGGAGTATCTCGGAGCATCATGAACGTCTCTTCGGTCGGGATAGTCGTGTGGAGGCATGCCGCCGTTGCTCATGGGGGGCATTTCTGGCCTTTGGCTGTATGTGCTAGAGCTCTGGTAGCTACTACCATGGGGGGTTTGTGGCGGGTGAGGAGGAGGCGCTGCAATAGAATTTGTCTTGGGCGAATTCGACCTCCGTGGGCCGTTGTGGATGTTGTTATTCGTGTTGTTAAGGGGGTGGCCTTTGAAGCTTCCGCCATTAGCAACGCCGCCATTGGCACTGCCGTTATTGTTGTTGGTGTTGCTGGGATTGTTGCTGTTGTTGTTGTTACCACCAGCATTGTTACTGCCGTTGGCTCCATGCACAGGAGACCCAAGATTTCTGTAGCCCTTGCGAGAAGCCATATTGGCGCGCTCTTTTTCCTTTTCCCATCGTATGGAGTCGTTTTTAAGATCTTCAATCATGGCCTACGGCAGCGGGAGAGTCCATCGAGTAAGTTAGTGTAACAGGGAGGGCGGGCGGAGGCAGGGAGTGGGGAGGTGGCAAAGTTTCGCCGTGGAACATTAGCTTACAGTAGTCAAATTGCGGTAGGCAGTAATGAAGTATCCCTGGCGCTGCTGTCCATTGCTGGGGTCCTGATGTTGGGTTGCTCGTTAGTCCATGTGAATGCAAGGTTGATGTAAGGTCATTTGTTGTTGCAGAGGGGAGGGAAAAAGAGAAGGGGAAAAGACAGAGGCGAAGAAACAGGGAGAGGAGGGGAGAGAAAAGGCCTTACCTCAAATACACCGGGCCTCACAAGTGCATCGTTTCCGAGGTAGCGGCAGATATCAGCAGTGATAACC
The DNA here is from genome assembly GCA_038407015.1 of Ceratocystis ficicola. NCBI lineage: Eukaryota > Fungi > Ascomycota > Sordariomycetes > Microascales > Ceratocystidaceae > Ceratocystis > Ceratocystis ficicola. The sequence goes on along the minus strand of JAZBQP010000272.1, from coordinate 19,894 downwards.
TCGCGGTCGATGCCGTCACGATCGATAAAGTATTCATTATGTCTAGTAGGTACATTTGACTGGATAGCCATGGTCGCTGGAGCACGAGTAGCAGTGTGAGCCATCACGAAGACAGGCTGTGTTGAGTGTAAGCAGGTGCTTTGGTGTAGTCCGGATCACAAGAGCTTCGGTTTTGAGGTTGTTCTGAGGGCGTAAGCAAGCAAGATAGAAGCGGACAAAATCGAAGAGGGGGATGTATAAAAAACCAAAAAAAAAATAAAGAATAAAAGTAAGAAAAGTAAACGTACAAACGTCACCGACGAGAGCTGCAAGAGAAAGGGAAAGAAGAGAAGAGAAGAAGAAGAAGAAGAGAAAGGAAAGGAAAGGAAAAGAAGAAGAATAAAAAAGGGAGGAGGCCGTAGGGGAAGAGAAAAAAAAAAGAGGAGAAAAAAACGAGCAGGGTCAAAGGGCAACAAGCTTAGAGCCAAGACAAAAGAGAAGAGGCAGAAAGGACACCTTCATTATAGGAGAGGGAGGCAGTCAAGTATAGGAAGCAAGAGCAAGGGAGCTGCTTGAAGGAAGCAGGAGGACTCGAAAGCAAGAGAGAGAAGGAGGTCAAAGAAAAGGCAGAAAGGCGTAGGCCATGGCGGGAGCGGATACCAGGCTTCTCTCGTTCTTTTCCTCAAGTTAAATACGAGGGCTTAAAGCTGAGTGACATTACGATTACTGAATTGCATGGGAGAGATAGGCAGCAAGCAGGTAAAAGACTGGATGAATATGTTATGTTTAAATGTACACCAAGATTACGAGTAAGATGATGGGCATTCAAGCAGGCCTGTTGTCCTTTGTCTAGATGTACTGTCTAATCAATGTTTCAAATGTGTGTGTATGGTCAGGAACCAAGGCGCTACTCGAGGCAGAAGGCCAGCAAGTATGCGTACAGCAAGTGTGAGAAGAGTGGAACGAGGAGTGAGCTGAGGGACATCACCAGCATAGATGACTCTGATATCTGGCTTCCGAGCACCACAACGTGCCTGGCAATATACCAACAAACATGTTGGCTTGCCGTCGTTACCTGTTTTCTCCTACTTGAACGTGCGTGTGTTTGTTTTGAATGCATGTGTGCACTCCGTGTCCGCAGCTACATTCGAGAGTGAAGCAATGACGGTGGGAGATGGAAACGAGCAGGGAGAAGCACATTATCGTAGTACTGGCGGGATACAGGCCGTGTTTGCTTTAGGGGTGAAGTGCAGAGGCAGAGAACAGCGAAAAGAGAGGGCCGTGGGAGGGGATGAGGAGGGGTTGACTTAGAGCAACATTGTGGGAGGAAGGCAGGGGGTTCCTCAAGGTCAACGACCCATGAGACATGGTGGGGCTGTAATCTGATAGCTTGTCTATTATTGCTTTCTTTTTTCTCTGTGGTCTCTTTCTCCCGCCCACTCTTTTGCTTCGTCTTCCTCATTTAGCTCTGATCTTCCTTCGTGATGCTGTGTGTCCTGTCAGCATAGGCCAGAGAAGCCAGAGAAGCTCTGGCCCTCTGGCACAAGGCCCCATGCTTGGGTTTTTGGCGAGCCATATTGGCCTGCAAGCTTGTCTAAACGGACCCTTGGACACTAAAACTAAGGTTGTAAACAAGGCGCACTCACTTGCTTTTTGCTCGTTGCCCTTCGTCCGTTCCAGCAGCTAGCAATAATGTTCAACATTACGCCCATTCTCTGCACTAGGGCGAGCGGCGCCCCTCGAGGTTGTCCTGCAGCAACATCGCATAGATGCTTGGTGCAAAGAAACCGACCAAACGGAGGCAGTACATGGAAGAGCAATCTTTACACCTGTTCTCTTCTTTTTGCCTCCCCTGACCACACTGAGTAAGAGAGACTGACCTGACGTAGTATTCGAGAAGCAGCAGTGGTACTGGTGACTAGGCAGTTTTGAAAGGAGGCCTTTTGACGCGGCCAGAAATAGCTCTTCTGCACCAGCAACTTGTGTGCGGGTGCAGAGAAGAATGAGTGAAAACAAAAAAGAACAGGACATGACTACGAGCTTGTCTCCAACATTACGGCACAACGGAATGGGACCCGCAAAGTCTGTGATATAGCTGTGGTTGTGTGTCTCATTCTCCTCACGCGTCCTGCGGATGAGCGGTCTACATCTTATAGATCAGCATGAGGGAGGGGTCCACTTCATATATCTGCTTAATACACCTACTTAGTTCTACAATGCTGTATGCACCTCCCGCCCCTCTCCCCCTTTCCCAGCTTTCTCTTTGTCCTGCATGTTTACCGGCACCAGCTGTTGGCAAAGGCCTCTGTCTATGACCCATTATTCGGAAGTAACCACTCAGTTCATTCGGAGGGCCTATTCATGCGAGTGCTGAGGGTCTCGCCTACGGCCTGCCTGTAGCCGTATGGCAGTGGCTTGATCGAGTTTCACCAAGATCACAAGGCAGAAAAGTTGCCCCTGCAAAAAATATACGCAAGAACATGAGCAACTGGGCTCTTGTTTTTGAAAAGGCTGGGGATTGGGGCAGGGGGAGGCACGTCATCAGTAGCAGCTGGCCGAAAGAGGGGGAAAAAAAAAAAAAAAAAACTAAACCTCTATTAGCAAGTGACGATAATATAGAACAGCACTGGCATTCCGGGGGTCCCCTGGCATGTTTTAGGCGTTGATACAGTCTTGTTGTCAAGACTCGGGCCAGGGAGCAGTGGTTGAGCATGAAGAGAAAAGAAAGGAAAGGAAAAAAAAAAGAAAAAGAAAAAGAGGCGAGGGGGCTGTAGATTGAGGCAAGGATGCAGAGGAACAGCAGAATAACAAGGTTATTATTGATGGGATGCTGTGGTGCTGTAACGATGTGTTGTTGCTTTTTACTATCGATTCTGCGAGGCCATGTAAGTATTCGAGTCGTGAAAAGAAGATTCGAGTAGATATCAACAAGAACGAGATTCTGATTGACAAAAGGCGGCTACCCTTCAATGTTCTTTCTCTTCTTCTTTTCTTTCTTCCCCTTCCTTCCCGTAGATCAGGCACTCGGGTGGCTACATACATCTTCTCTTCAATGAAGATTTGCTGGCCTTTTGACAGGGTGCCAGTGGCCGTTTTCTCTAACGACCTGGCCCTTGAGCACGACCGGTAATTTGGGGCCGTAGACGCCGGGAAACAGTGACCACAAAACCGAGATAGAAGATGCAGCAGCCCGCCGGTCTGCCTGTCTGTTCTTGGACATGGCGGTTTCTGTAGTGTTTTAGTAGGGCATGGTAGAGTGTCTCTTGGTTTGAGTGTTCTTGGCCTGTTCCATTCTCATGCATCGGAAAAGGAGATGGGCATATTGGCCAAGAGGGCAAGGCGAATAACGAGAGAGTGTGCAAAACGTGGTGCGGTACGGCGTCTCGAATCTTTTTTTTTTGTTTTCTTTTTTTGTTTTCAGTTTTCTTATCTCAGTTACATGGCATATACCGACTTTTGCTTGCAACAGGAAGGATGATGGGGCACAGATCAACTTATCGATCCTAGGAAGCGCATGAGTAGATGAGTAGATGCGGAGCGTGAAGAGTAGACCAAAGCCAGCCAAGCGGCAAGCCGGGCAGGCAGGGCATGCGCTTTGTCGACCCCTTGCCCGCTTGTTGTACACACATTGTGTGCTCGACTGGTCTTCCGCACCTGTATTGCTGGCCTTTACCGCTCGCTTCTTGTGCTCGTACTTCTTGATTTTGTGACTGGCTTCCTGTGGCTCGCTAGTGGCTGGCGGCGAGGAGCTCTCGGCAATTTGAGGGAGAAAGTGGGGTTGCGTTGGGCATCAATCGGAATGGATTCTGCTTCTTCTGACTCTGCTTTTTTTCTTTTTTTCTTTTTTCACTGCCTTCAAGCCTTCAAGCTCTTGTTCAAGGATTAGACCAGCTGCGCAAACCAAAAGAAGGCAAAGAAGGGAAAGAGAAAAGAGGCTGATGTGACTTAGAGGCCCAACGAAACCACCACCCCCCTCTTATTTTGCCTGTTGGCTCTTGTTTGTGCCCAACGAGCCATGTCGCTAGACCAAAACCCGAGCCCGCTGTTGGTTTGCCTAGTGTGGCTTTTTTTTTGCCTCTCATCGCCCTTTTGAAATTAGCTTTTAATAGCTTTTTTCCCCCTACTGCCGTCATTGTTGCAGAGGTTCGTAGGCGAGAGGCGGAGTTCGAAGCAATACGGCCTTGCTCCGGATAACGCAAGGAGGCAGCTCATGACGTTGGTGTCTTTGCTTGCATTTCATAAATCTCGAGTCTTCCTTCCTTCACAATGTGCTGCAACCAGATAGGTGCTGGATGACATTGTAATCTTGAGATAGGGATGGATGTAACCCTGCTCTCTAGTTGCCTTCTTGTCTCTTGCACATGCGTGCGTACCAGTATCTGGCTGCAGGAGTCTATCAATGTGTGTGTGTGTGTGTATGTGGAGTGCGCACACCCCGTGCAAACTTAGCCAAGTCTGCACCACCGAGAGATTTGACAAGAAGGCTTGGGTTCGATAATGCAAGTTAAGCCAAATTACGTTACGCTACCACTAACTTGATAGCATTCAAAAGAGGCCGGGTGCATTTGTCCGTACACAACGAAGGTTGGTGGTAGTGTGCAATTTCTTTTTTCCTTCTCTTTCATCCTGACTTGGACGAATTCAAGTCGCCTCCTCGCGGGCCAAGTTCAGGTAGAAAAAATCAAACAATCATGGCACCAACTTGTGCGAGGAGAAAATGGAAGAAGTCAGAAGAAAAAAAAAGAAAAAAAAAAAAAAAAAAACACATCGTATAACTCGACAATGCACACATGAGAAAGCAGCGGTGAAGGCCAGAGACAAGGGAACAGGGTGGAAACATTACATACAGCATTGCAGCCGCCGACCCCTCCAGACCCTCCACGCGGACCAAAACTAGTTCAATCCCTTTATTATCAGAGAGAAAAAAGAAAAAAAAAAAACAAAAACAGATGTAGACCCAGTCCTTCCTGTGCGAGTAGGGAAGGGAGAGACCAAGCACATGAACATCAGACGAGAAAGCAGCAAGCAAATGCTGCTATTTTTCCTGCCCCCAGCTATATCAAGTCACAACAAAATGGAAAATAAAATAGCTACTCACTACTACCACTGCCGCTTCTTTCCTCCCGTTTCTTTGCTTTTCCTTCGAGGCGATGTTGCCGCCCAAGTAGGCTGTGAACTATTAGTTTACCCTCGCTTTCTCGCTTCGTTTTGATCTGTGATTGTGATACTCCTCCCTCTCTACTCCTCTATTCACAAGACTCACAGTGACTGAGCTAATGCAGTGGGTGCATACAATGGGATGTCTGCCTTATCACGTGTTGTCTTATAGAACTCAACAGCAGACCTCTTTTAGCCTCGAATAATTGAGGCGGGACATACATAATTAAGCAAGGTAGGATGGATTACTTTCTCCAATTAGGCGTCGATGCTAGGCAAGGGTGGGCTTCCTTGATGCCCAACTAGAAACAGAAAACAGTGCAACAGCATGAGAAGCACGGACAAGGCCAGCAGCGGCAGCACCAGCAGTAGAAGCAGTAGCGCAGTAGCAACACAGACATGATTACAGTAATGCTATGCTTCCATTGTTTGTTTCCCTGCTGCCGTGTTGTGGCTTGGCGTGGGAGGGAGACGAGCAATCTTGAGGTCGTAAGCTCGAACGTTAGGATACTAGCAATAGCACTGATCTCTAGATTACTGGCAACGGGTAAGTGCTGCTGTAGGCCAGGCTCACTGTTCATCTCTGTTTTTTAATGCATTCCTTTTGTTTAAGCCTTGTAAAGCCGGGTCTTTTTCAGCCAAAGTGCAGCCTACGTTGGCCTGCTTCTAGTTTGGCTGGCTTAGGGTTTGTGTTGCGTTTTCCGCGATTGTTCCGGGAGGCAGAAGCAGAAGCAGAAGCAGAAGCAGAAGTAGAAGTAGAAGTAGAAGTAGAAACAAAGGTAGAAGGCGTGGAGGCAGAGGAGGCAGAGGCAGAGGCAGCAGAGGCAGCAGAGGCAGCAGAGGCAGCAGAGGCGGAATTTCCATTAGCCTCAAGGTCACTAAACTTTCCGAAAAAGCCCCCGCCTTTACTACCTCCATTGTGCTTCTGTTGCCCGCCCTGCTTGTTCTCAGCCTCTTGCAATGAGATAGCAAAGTGCCAGTCAAGGTGGCTTTGAAGCTCAGCTGCACAGCCGAACGGTACGTCGGTGCAATGAGGGCAAAAGAAGAGAGTCTCGCCTTCCTGGGGCGTACTCGGAGATGCAACGGTATCTTCACCATCTCCATGCTTGGGCTTTTCATCTGCCTTGTTTCTATCGTTCGTTGTAATACCAAAGGTGCCCCCCCGAGAACCTAGTGAGCTAGACACGTCCTTCATCTGTAAGATTGCTTGGTCGATGCGCCGCCTTTTTGGCTCCTTTTCCGGCTCTTCTGGAGATGTTATTTTTGCAGTGGTGGCGGTAGAACTAGTACTAATGATAGTGGCTCTAGTGGACGCAGCTGTGGCCGTAGTCTTGGCCCCTCGAACCAAGAACCCGCCTATTCCCATGTTCCCCGTGACCCCTTCCTCAAAGCCCGACACCGAAACGCTCAAATGTTCGCAAGGCCAGGTGTACCCCTCTGAAAAGAGAGATGCAAACAGACCCTCACAGGCGTCTACCAGCAGCTCTACCGACATCGCTTTGCCCTGGGGGATGTTTGCACTCTTGGACTTGGACTTGGGCTTAGACTTGTTCCCGCTGCCGCCTGTATAGTGCAGTGCCAGCGTTCTGGGCCGTATTTTGTTTTCTGACACTCCGAGATCCACCATCCGCGCAAAGATGTCTGATGAGAAAATATGGAACCATGATGTAGCTTGTTTTTTGGACGAGATTGCTGGCCTAAACTGCTTTGCTGAGAGCATCGACTTGATCTGGGTTCGGGGGGTGACTTCTGATGTGTCAACCCCCCGCACAGTGTTGTACACCCAGGTGCCAGTCTCAGGGCCCAAGCGGGCATTTAGCTGGCCCAGCGAGACACCCATAATCTGGGCGATGTCCTCGGTGCCGAACTCTGACGCTACTTTTTCACCCAGCTTGCCGCCGAGATTACGTAGCCTGGTGAACTTTAGTTCTGCCAAAAAGAGCCCCACGGCGCGAGACCGAATCACGGTTTGCGCGTTGGGCTTTTTGTGGCCAGATCCCAGCTTGCTCAGTAGTTTGTTGATAGATACCCCGCCCGAACACGTATACTTTAGTTCTTGAAAGACCTTGAGGCGCAGCTCGCGCACTATGCGTGCACCAATGCACAGAGCAACGTCGTCCCAATCAATAGCCTGCTGTTCGTCTTCCTCCGAGAGAGAGATTACTTCGTCCTCGGCCCAGTCTAGAGCGACGTCCTCGGGGTTGGGGAGAGAGAGCTGCTGTTGCCCTGTCTCAAGAGCTTGTCGCAGCTCGGGGTAGTTGCGGAGAAGCTCGGCTTGGACTTGGGCCGATAGATCTATGAAAACTTCGTCAATCGAGGCCTTTTCAACCTTTTGCATATTACCTGGAGGCAGGGTTTCCGTGATCAGCTTCATGATCTTGCGCGACTCCAGACGGTACGGATCCAGCGACACTTTGTCACTTGCTACATTCCGCGCGGAATCAGGCCGATATGCCCACTTGGTATCGCCTTCTCGCCATGTTGCGACGTGCTGGAACATCATTTGAGGGCACAATTTACGAGCATCGGCCACTGTTGTGTGGCGCTTGATGCCAAACTCTCGTGCAGGGTAGTTAATGGCAATGAGGCCGTGCCTATACACGAGTTAGTTTGCCTGTTCATGTTTGCCGGCGCGAAGATTAGCGTACCATTGCCGCACACCAAGAGGCTTGTCGCGGGGGATGTCCAGCCTCACCATCTCACATTGAGCATAGAATGCATCTAGGTCGATGTGTGCAATAATCCTTAGGGGTGTTGAAGTGGCGTAGTTTCCCATGTGCATGAGATGTCTGGCTGTGAAGCGAGAAAGGCCTGACGGCGGTGATGATGGCGGTTCCATTGTTGAAGGTCTACTATCTAAAAAAAGAAAAAAAAAAAAGGCAGAAAAGTAATTGGGCCGAGACTGGGGGTGTATACGAGTATACGACAGTAAGCAGGGAATTATGCCATAGATTCAGACAGGCAGTTGAGGCTGTATCGCCAGACTGAGCATGAGAAAGACGCGTTTAGAGAGGCTAGCCTGGAGAGGAGGGAAAGGGATGTTTGGCGCGTCTCCACAACTGGAAGTTTGTAGGGCATTATTTGCTAGGGTCTGGGTAGAGGCATCGGGAACTAGAACACAAGACAGGAGATCGGTAAGTTGCTGGTCCTAATGTCTTGTAGCACTTGAAGGATCTGATTCGGAGTCAAGTTTTCCTCGACGGACGCCCCCATCAACAAGGCAGCGGGGAAGTGGAACAGAAAAGATGTGCTTGCTGCTGCAAAATGGATAAAGCGCGCGTCATGGTTTCCGATCCAGCTCCCTGCCGCTGCCCAGCAGTCTTCAGGTAGTGAGTGGCCTTGGTATTAATCAGATCGGGAATGTTCCAAGAATGCGACTAAAAGTAGCAAAAAGAAGCGGCGATGGGTTGATGAAAGCTAACAGGGAGCGGAGCGTAGGCTTCTGGATGTAAAGAGAAAACAAGACAACGCGCCTAAGAAATCAAGAAGAACGGAGTCTGGAAAAAAGAAAACACGGGTGCGAAAGCGCAAAATGAAGACCAAGATCTGGTGTAGAAAAATGGAAGCATGATGCAGAAGGACAAAGGGATGAGACACGTCTGGCGTAGGGAAAGAAGCCTACCTGGCTGACGCAAAGCCTTGTGCCATGAACTCTCGGCACCGGAAACAACTCCTTGGCTCTCCGCCAGCCATCTTGACACAAGCATTTGCCGACGCGCATGTCCGCCCCGTTTTAGGCACTGACTGCTGGCGTCTTGGCCCTGCCCGAGCTTGCGACTCTGTAGGGCGTGCAACTCTAGCAGCTTGCGCCTCCCTTCCTTTGCATGCTTTCCTGGGCTTCTGCCGACAAGTTTGCAGCGAAGACAGTAGCAGCAGGGCGTCCTCTGAGTCTATTGGTCGTATTGTCCGCCAAGATGTCCGCGTCCCACACGTCGGTATGCACAGCTTCGAGGGTGTGAAGCCTTGAGACCCCATCGATAGTCTGTTGGCCTATAGCCACTCGGGATTTCCCGTGCAGTTTTTGACCTTACGCTTTTGGTCTGTCTCTCAGAATTGGCCTAAGCCTTGTTTTCATTTGAAAGAAGAGCTAGATAAAAAAGGTTAGCACCAAAGTCCCGGAATGCCATCACAAGTCTACAGGACCTAGACATACGGTAATATGTTGTCCCTGAATCGGCTTTAAGCCTTGGAATACCTCCTCCGTAGGCTGGGATTTTTTTAGAACTCCATCGGCCGTTCCTGTTGCCACATAGGATTAGCCATGCTCAACGAGCGGCGTCAGGTGGGACAACACCCCAGACGACTGGAAGGCCTAGGGGTGTATAGCCTTGGACAAAGCGTCTCTGGTGCGGCGCTTGTATGAGAGAAAGGAGGCTTTTCGTATTGCAACCGGACTAGGATCCTCTTGCGGAAGGAGTGGTGGCGCCGGATTCCGTTGTGCAACGAGCGACAGCTTTGAGCCTTGTCATGAAGTAAAAGATGCAAGAATTGCGATCGGCTAGGTCTGACATTAGGACTGTGTGGCGTGATTGCTCATTCTTTGTCAGCCGGCTGTTCGGCCCCGGCCTGCTTCACTTCAGCTGCGGCCCGTCTTGTCCCGCCGTCAATCATCTATCAAAGCTAGCGCATTTACTTCTTGGGAGACACAAGACATTCATTGTTTGGCGTGATATTGAGTGCTAGAAACAATGTGCCCAAGTAATAGTATTTCTTTGATTTAGCAAAACTCACCGACTTGGATAGCATCACCACAGCTAACCTTAAAGGAGGGCATCGGCTTCAAAATAGAACTAGGACATGGAGCAAAGAGTTATCGAGATGTCGCTGTAGAAGCAATACAGCCAGAATCGACGCAGGATGTCTGTCTGGGAGCGGTTGAAGTGGGAGTTGCTGCACTTGATGTGGTCTAGTGACGACGTTTGTTGTACAGGATCCGCCTTCTGCTAAAGATCCCGATATTTTTATGGCACGTTTGCCCTGTATGTTGGAACTTTTATTGAGGATTCATCCTCGTCGTGTTTAGATTTTTATCTTGCTACGCCTCAGGTTTCTTTGCTATCTAGAGTGAAAGCGCTGGGCTTTTATCTTTTACATCGTGAGCTTGTTCGATGTTTTCCCAAGTCTTTCGGAAAGGGGCTCTCTACATCAGTGATCATGTTTATTCTAAATGCTGTAGTTAAAGCTAAGGCTTGCTCGCATGGTCAATTAGCATCAGTTTTCATGGCTAAAGGTACCATGTCCTGCTTGTTTAGTTGATTGGTACCGCAAATTACGAGTGAGCGCCCAGTTTTTCACCACCACCTACATCAGGGATTCTTTTATAAAAAGCAGATGTAAAAAAAGCATGCGAGCCACGGTCAGCAGAAGACAGGCGCTCTGCATGAATGCTATACGTCATTAGATATGATGCGGCCTTTAGCCCCCTCACTGATACTGCTCAGTCCAATCGGCTCTCTCATTTCTCTAGTTTCCGTGCTTATTACCTTGTTTTTGTGCAGTTCGATGGAAGATTCCACATCGTCCCCGAGCAAAGTGTGCAGCAAAGATTTAGTGTACTCTAGTATAGAGCATCATGAGCCATTGCCCCAATATGTTTGAGAAATGGGGAGTTTAGGAAAATGGTCCCAAAGTATGCAAAATGTGAGAGCAGAATACATAACATGATGCTAAACTCTATTCTAGGGGTAGACTACTGAAGATGGTTGCCTGATTCAAACTCCATGATCATGATACAACCAGAGCTAGTAGCTAGCCCAAATTTTGCGTCGGCTACTGCAAACATTCCGGGACGACACGATGGTGGCAGCCAAAGGACCCTTTGCCCGTTCTCTAGAATCCAGACCTGGTCATTGCTGAGACTGTAAATGTGGGATCCAGAGTGAGGCAAAGAAGCTTGACTAGCTGATGGCCCTGATTGTATTCGCTGTCCATCAGTTGAGAAGATTACTGACATCACCGCTTCATTATGGCGGTCGGAAGTCTGCAGACATGCACCAGAAGTCACATCCCAGAGCTTGACTGTGGTGTCCCGTGACCCAGATGCCAGTCGCTGTCCATCATTTAAGAACATCAATGACTTCACATAATCTTTATGGCCCTCAAGAGTCTGCAGACACGCACCAGTATGCGCATCCCAGATCTTGACTGTGCCGTCCGAAGACCCTGATGCCAGTCGCTGTCCATCATTTGAGAAGATCACTAACGTCACACGACTATCATGGCCCTCGAGAGTCTGCAGACACGCACCGGAAGTCGCATCCCAGATCTTGACTGTGCAGTCCTCTGACCCTGATGCCAGTCGCTGTCCATCAATTGAGAACATTACTGACGTCACAGAACTATCATGGTTCTCGAGAGTCTGCAGACACGCACCAGTATGCGCATCCCAGATCTTGACTGTGCCGTCCGAAGACCCTGACGCCAGTCGCTGTCCATCACTTGAGTACACGACTGACGCCCCATAACCGTCATAGCCCTTGAGAGTCTGCAGACACGCACCGGAAGTCGCATCCCAGATCTTGACTATGTTGTCCCAAGACCTTGATACCAGTCGCCGTCCATCAATTGAGAACATTACTGACGTCACTTCATCATCATGGCCCTTGAGAGTCTGCAGACACGCACCGGAAGTCGCATCCCAGATCTTGATTGTCTTGTCCTCTGACCCTGATACCAGTCGCTGTCCATCAATTGAGAACATTACTGACCTCACTTGATCATCATGGCCCTTGAGAGTCTGCAGACACACACCAGAAGTCGCATCCCAGATCTTGATTGTCTTGTCCTCTGACCCTGATGCCAGCCGCTGTCCATCATTTGAGAACATCAATGACCCCACATATTCATTGTGGCTCTCGAGAGTCTGCAAACACACACCAGAAGTCGCATCCCAGATCTTGACTATGTTGTCCCAAGACAATGATACCAGTCGCTGTCCATCATTTGAGAACATCAATGACGTCACATTATCATTATAGCCCTCGAGGGTCTGCAAACACACACCAGAAGTCGCATCCCAGATCTTGACTATGTTGTCCCAAGACCTTGATACCAGTCGCCGTCCATCAATTGAGAACATTACTGACTCCACATAATCATCGTGGCCCTCGAGAGTCTGCAGACACGCACCGGAAGTCGCATCCCAGATCTTGATTGTCTTGTCCTTTGACCCTGACGCCAGTCGCTGTCCATCATTTGAGAACATCAATGACGCCACATATTCATTGTGGCTCTCGAGAGTCTGCAGACACACACCAGAAGTCGCATCCCAGATCTTAACTGTGCCGTCCTCTGACCCTGATACCAGTCGCTGTCCATCAATTGAGAACATTACTGACGTCACTTCATCATCATGGCCCTTGAGAGTCTGCAGACACACACCAGAAGTCGCATCCCAGATCTTAACTGTGCCGTCCTCTGACCCTGATACCAGTCGCTGTCCATCAATTGAGAACATTACTGACGTCACTTCATCATCATGGCCCTCGAGAGTCTGCAGACACGCACCGGAAGTCGCATCCCAGATCTTGACTGTGCAGTCCTCTGACCCTGATGCCAGTCGCTGTCCATCAATTGAGAACATTACTGACGTCACTTCATCATCATGGCCCTTGAGAGTCTGCAGACACGCACCGGAAGTCGCATCCCAGATCTTGATTGTCTTGTCCTTTGACCCTAACGCCAGTCGCTGTCCATCATTTAAGTACATGACTAACGCCACGCTGTTGCTGTAGCCCTCAAGAGTCTGCAGACACGCACCGGAAGTCGCATCCCAGATCTTGACTGTGGTGTCCTCTGACCCTGAAGCCAGTCGCTGTCCATCATTTGAGTACACGACTGACATCACCCTGCTGTTATGGCCCTTGAGAGTCTGCAGACACGCACCGGAAGTCGCATCCCAGATCTTGATTGTCTTGTCCTTTGACCCTGACGCCAGTCGCTGTCCATCATTTGAGTACACGACTGACGCCACGCTGCTGCTGTGGCCCTCAAGAGTCTGCAGACACGCACCGGAAGTCGCATCCCAGATCTTGACTGTGCAGTCCTCTGACCCTGATGCCAGTCGCTGTCCATCATTTGAGTACACGACTGACGCCACGCTGCTGCTGTGGCCCTCAAGAGTCTGCAAGCAGGCATCCCAATTTGCTTCAACCCTTGGCTTCACCTTAATCCAGTCTGGCTCTTCATGACTAAATATCTGCTTTATCAAGCTGTCGGTAGGGCTGAACATGAGGGCCGAATCGTAAACCTGCAAGGGGGCAACCTCAATGCCTCTTGTATAGGATAGAATAAAACGACGGGCATCTCTGACAATGTCTTGAAGGCGCTTTGATGCTTTTTTCTGTTGCGCAATGTTAAACCTTGCTTTGTCGCAATTTATCCTCTCCAGGCATAGATACTTACCAGGCAAGATTCTAATTTTCCGACCGCTTGTACTCCAGTATAGATGCTTCGTAAAAGACTAAGGGCTTCCAGCCACTGAGGATATTTCTTTGTAAAGAAGTTTAATATCACATCATTGTCACTAGCTCCTACAACCTCAGACGAATCATGGAAATGATCAACCCAAAACATGCAAGAATATCGAATAGCAGCCAATGGGTCAGGATTAGGAGTAGAAACTTCGTCAACGAGAGACCCTGGGGCCTGTAAGTTGTAAATATCGCGTTTCAGAGTATTGCATAGAACATCCAATGATCGTAGAAAGACCATTTGGTGCTGGTGCGCAATGCCAGAGGGTAGGATTTCGTTCAAGGTTTCGTCTAGGAAGTAGTCCTTTGCTGACTGGTGTACAAAAGTGATGGCATTGTTATGAAAAGTCAAGAAAGACCCGCATGAGGCGATGATCTCTCTCACCTCCTCCGTGTCCGCGTCTTTCAGTGGTTCAACAAGGACATGCAGCTCTTCCAAAGTTATGGGTCGGTATACCACTAGAGCGTTGCGAATGATTTCCTTGTAGAGGTCCGCATCTGGTGATTTGTAAATCTGTTTTAACATCTGTCCGTAAAAAGCTTCGAGCCCAGGTGGAAAAGACTCTAGTTTAGCCAGGGTGTGACGTTTTCGTGTTTCTACACTAGAAAGCTCTTGGCAAACTAGAGCTACCCACAGAAAGGTGCCACGGGCGTTCAATTGCAGATGTTTCAAGACAGCAGTTTTCGTCGTGTCGTCGTATTTTTTGGCCCGCGCAAGCTCATCAACCTTGAACTCGATGTAAGACTTCACCGCTGCAGAGACCGAATTCTGGTTTATTTCAAGGTGTATCTTGACTTTTTGCTTTGTATCATTGAGGCTTTCCTCAATATCTGGCCAACTACGGCTTGATACAATCCATTTGGTGGTTGAAGACTTGGTGATGAAGTTGAGAAGGCGCTTCCGATCCACAGTACACTCGTCCAGAGCATCGACGATGAGAATGGCATTTTTCAGGCTTGCATCCTTCAACATGTTGGTTGCTATCTCACTCACATCATGCCAAGTAGACCCGTTTTCAAACAGCTTTTTCCCCGTGCGATCGTATATTCTTCGCACGTGTCTGATGAGTTGTGGATTGCAACATGCAAGGTGATATATCAGGCCGCGTAGCACAGATGTGGCAGAGCTCAGTCGATCGCCGCCTGTGGCTTGGCAAAAGAAATAGTAGGGTGACAATGACTTATCTAATTCCAGCTCGTCGATGATGCCACAAAGGAGCATCGTTTTGCCTTTGCCGGCGTCCCCTTTGATCCAGAGGATTCGGCTTTCCGCTTCGTTTTTGAACTTTTGGAAGTCCTCGTGCTTGACAATCCACTCGTAGGAGTCTTTCAGTAAACCGCCTTTTCTTTCCTGGATATCCTTCTTTTCCGTTCGGGGATCGGTCATGTAAAGATCTCTGAGACATTCATTATCCTTTTCGTCGTGATGCCTTTTTGCCTGTTGCGCTGTTTGACTCTGTACTGCTGCGTAGATGTTTCCTAGACTGACTTGCAACTCAGATGTTGTGTTGTTGAGTTTATGCATTTGGATTTGGATCTCTTGGGCATTGTACTGCTCCATGTCATACAGCACGGCACTTTCGGCTTCCTTGATGTCACTGAGCTGGCCTGCCCAGTTGTCGATTAAAAAGATGTCCCTCAAAACAGCGATAGCCGGACTGCGATAATAGAGACAGATGCTTCTGATTTGATACAAGAGGAGCTTTTCAAAGAGCTGCGTGATGTTCTTCTCCAGTGTGTCTCGTAGTGCGACCGTAGTTGTATGCGCCTTATTCTCGTCAAGAAGCAAACTGGTCAAATTCCAATACCACTCTGTTCTGGCTAAAACATACTGGATGCCTTGGCGATTTTCAAGTGCTTCAGTGACAGGATTTTTCAAGACCTATGCAATGTTAGCCAACAACAGCACGCTTTGTGGCCTCTTTCATGGACAAATCGCAATCACATACCTCTATTCCAAGGCAAACAGTTGCCCATACAAAAGCCGCTTCCGGGGCGGCACGAAGAGCTCTATCCATGATTCCCATGACAGCCTGCACTGCTTTCAAGCCATCGTCGATTCCTTGCTTTAGGGAAGCCTCCTTCTTTGTTCTTTCGACCCCCCTCTCAGCAACCTTTCTCATTTGACATGATGTGATCTTTAGGTCTGCTGTCGCCTTGTCTTCGATTCGATTGGTGGGCTCTAGACTTGTCTCGCCGTGGAGGGGCTCGGACAAGATGATCTTCTCAAAAGCCTCCACCAACTTTGGCTCTTTCGATCTCGAGCCTTTGTACGCATTTTCCCAAATCTTTTCTTGAAGAGTGGACAGTGCTACCGGCTCGGGCTTGGGTGGCGGTGGAGAGTTTGCAGGCTGTATTGGCGACGAAGCTGGCCCAGATTCTGTCTGTTGTGGAACATGTGTGAGGGCGGCGGGCGGCGTAGCTCGGCCTGTGGGCGCTTTTCTCTGTGGGAGGCAACGTTTGATTTTGCTGAGGAATCTCATAATTTCGACTTTTAGGAGCGTGTTTTGCAATAGTGAAAAAAGATAAACTGCGACGATGAACGAGTTGAAAGTGCGATTCCTTTGTCTATGCTATAGAATTCTTGTTACCAGATGCTGGGAAAACTGCATTGCTGCCCAAGGCTGAGCATTCGTTAGACAAGAAACATCACATCAATTGCGTTGTGACCCTAACACATGCATGGCTGTTAAGCGATGCATGATATGCAACGAACATTTCGCCCGCCCAGAGACACATGATGACGAAAAAGAGACAAGAGACGCTCGCCTTCAAAAAAGGCCTATGAAATTCGGGCATATTGCTCTAACCGTCTCCTGCCTTTCCTCCATGTCCATCATAGTAAATAGACACTGCTGGATACGACTGCATTTGCATTCAACTACAAGGCACTGCAACATGCAACATCAGCTGCTAAATAGCTTATCACATAACGCCAGCAATCCGATGTCCTGTGTTTCTTTCGCACTACATATCCAGCAGGCGTTCGAGATACTGTGAACCGCAATGGGGTCATGGCCATTAGAGTGGCGCGGACTCAAGTTCCACGACAGGAAGACCTTTAGTCTACTCCAGCCTCTGGATATTGCCATTGTCGTCTTGATTGCTAGACCTGTAGATTCCCCCAAAGTCCGCTACGTCACTTGTATGTCGCCCTCTACCACGTGGCACTGATTTAGCTAGCACGTCCTACGGACTTACAGACTTACTTGGGGACAGCCATGAACCGTGCTACCTGGTAGTAGCGCTTTCCACATCTGACTACAGGTGTTGAGAAAACGAAAAATTAGCACCGCGATGGTCTTAGTGGAGCTGGGCGCTAGAAAGACTGTGCTTGAGCAGATAATTCATCCGTGTGTAGCCTAGATGTCGACCAAAATGTGTGTCTTCACTTCGTGATATATGGGTGGCAAGCTACGATCCATCTAACTATATGGTCAGGGAGATGAGTGGTGGGCTTAACAAAGACACCAAGGAAGCCAGGATTCATGTAAGGGTCTACATTTAGTGTGCCTTTTTCAGGGGGATGTCACTAAAGTTGAATTGGTGACACTCCGTGGAAGAATGAAAATTACGAAAATCGAGGATGTAGGTTTCGCAAGGAAGGGGGACTACCATTTATGTTCTTATGTTCTTTGCTTTGTTGTTGTTGTTGTTGTATTTTTTAACGTCTACCTGAACAGAGCTAACTATCAATACGATGGCGTTCCGGACAAATGAAGTCCTAAGTGATGTCGTCGCCCAGGACCACCTTTGGGCGGTCGGCGGTTGCGAGACTGCGTAAATGCAGAGTGTCCCCCATAACCATACAAAGGGCCAGGTGAAGAACACCAGGACTTATGCTCTTTGCTACACCAGACTGTGGTATTTCAGGACGTAAGCAGTTGGGCGAGCTGTTTTATGTGCTTGTGGTTTCACATGGCGAAAGATCTGGATGATTGAGGGAGGCTAGTTAAATTACTAAGCACACTAGATGGTAAGACATCATCTTGTCACCATGCGTTGTTCCAACACCCACGTTACGGGGCGTAAACTTGTGCTGAAGCGGGATGATTATCACAGCCACAAAAAGGCGCGAAAAGCCAAAATCAGTGCAGCCTGCAAGCCAGGAATGAGGTACTGCCATTCAGGCGATCAATGCGGAAGGAAGGCTGGGCAATCGCGCCGTTTATCGTGGTTGCGGGCCAGTGTCACCTTGCCAGCTGGTACCAAAGCAACCTTCCAGAGGATTTAGCCCCCTCGACAACCCACAATGGCTGGACTGATGATGAGCCAGGTCTTGAGCGGCTTAAGCACTTTGACCGGTTCACAAAAGCACGATCTAGTGGTCGCTATCACCTTCTGATCTTCGACGGACATGGAAGCCACCACACGGTTGAGTTTGAGAAACATTGCAAGGACAACAGCATCATCACACTTTGTCTACTATTTAATTCATCCCATCTACTCCAGCCTCCTGACACTGCGAAGTCCCGGGCAATGAAGCAGCCGATCAGCTGGCCAAAGAAAGTTGCAAGAGCGAGGACCTCCTGGTTCCAACGGCAGCAGTATCACTGAGAGCAGCAAGACGACGATGGAACGAAACCTTTAGAGCAGACTTCCAACACTGGATAAAAGAAAACTGCCCGAAGAACAGACGTTCTTAGCGGAGAGTTGAACTGGCCGAAGCCATACACACTGGCCGAATAAAGGGGCTGCATAGAGATGCGGTCGCCCGAACCCTAGCAGCGCGCTCTGGACATGATGACTTCGAAAAGTACCACGTGCGGCTCAGCCATGCATGCGAATGCATAAATGCAGTGCCGAGTCTCAGGGTATGACCAACCCATGACCTTCGGCCATCCATGGGAGTGTCGAGGCAACGAGACGGAACTATCCATGAAATTTGTACGAAAGCTCGCACGGGAGATATCTAGTAGGAAAACCAGACCCTAAGTAGAGGGTGCCCCATATTGGACGGCGCGGCGAGAACGGGGCTTTCTCGGAAGTAGGAGTGCCGAGCTGCAAGTTTGCTTTTCTTTGGTACTTTTCTTTTGCATTTGTTCTGCGCCCTGTTCACTGTTTTGTTTGTCGTTTGATATTTGTTTTCGTTCATTCTTTTCTTCTGCCCTTTAGCACTTCAGTCACGGTTGAGCGGAAACGAGCACCAAGTTGACTTGAACTTGAGCTTGAATGTATTTTACGTCTACTGGAATCACACAAACTAAACGACGCTGGGCTGGCTGGTTACCGGACAGACCTAACCCTCTGCGAAGGTTCACTGACAGGACTACACGAGAGGAGCAAGGATTGCTCTCAAGCAAGCTGGTGACCTATGTGATCTAGAAAGTGGTTGTAGTCCGAAAAAAAAAGCAAATTGTAGAAACAAAGCAGGCAAAACAGGAAAGCAGAAACAGAAAACGACTGAAAGTAAACACGTAGACAAAGGAAGGGAATCAGAAATCAAACACCACCTCTCGTCTCCCCCTTCGCCCCTACTCGAAATTGCCTCTACTTGGGCTCTAGTGTCTCTGCTAAGTATCTGCAAGCCTTACCTGTGACTAAGACTTTGCGCACAAATCTTGCCGGAAGTTTTCTCACATTGCCTCGACATTCCCACGGGTGCCCAGGAGTTTTCGGCTGGCCACAACCTGAACACCAAGTTAACTGAGGAGCAATTACGCTTCGCCCGGCAAAACTATAGTGAACCTTGCATGGGGTTAATTCTGCCTAGTAGCCAGTCTGGCGTCGTTTGATCTCCGTGATTCTCGTAGACGTTAAATGTTCTCAAGCCTAAGTTGAAGATCCTTCGACTAGTAACCTAGGTTATCAGAGAAGAAAGGAGCTGGGTATATAGAGAAGGAAATAAGGGGTTGTGTTAGAAAGTGAATAACCTGGAATAGTGTAGAGATTTAGCTACTAAGCTGGGTAAAGTAGACGCCGGGAGAATCCCGATAAACTGATAAAACGCTGTTCTTATCCAAAAAGCATGTAAGGACAGAAAGGTAGCCGGACTGTAGTGTAGGTACAGGAGAGAATCTAAGAAAACTTCAACACTAGAGGAATATTCTTACAAATAGAAAACAATTGAGGATCAATTTTAACAGAAAGCCAAGAGGATCTCTTGCAAGAGCCTCTTCACGCGGAGAAACAGTGTAACAAGAATATATTTGCAAATGTTCTTGATCAGAATGGCTATTGCCAGCAAAATCCAACTGGGCAAGGGGAGTAAGGACCAGAAATCCAAGCAGCAACGGCCGAATAGCACGGTGTTTTCCCCCTCTGGCTCCCCTATTGCACCATCTAAC
>JAZBQP010000271.1:0-34206 GCA_038407015.1 Ceratocystis ficicola | reverse complement strand
TCCGCTCTGAAAATTCTCCGCGGGTCTCTTTTCTTCCCCCCCCCCCCCCCCCCCCCCGAACTCCCCCTCGTCCGTGGACCCATTTCCGTACTGTTGCCGAATCTTAGGAGGTTTCATTGATGGGCATTTGGCTTAGCTTAATGTCCGAAGAAAAAGAGGGAAGGGGTGTCCAAGATTTAGAGTTTAACGCCTTCCTTTTCTTCTTTGGCAACTTCTTTTTTTTTTTTTTTTTTTTTTCTCGAAAATCCTTCCTTGTTTTTTTGTCCACATTTTTTCTTTCCTTTAAGCTTCTATCGAAGCTTCCATGACCTCTTCTATTTTTGTTCTATTCTTCTACCCTACTTTGCCTGCTCTTTCCTCTTTTCTCTCACGCCCACACACCCACCACCCACCACCCTTCTCTATTCTCCCTTCTCCCTTTGTGTTATTTTGCTTCTTGATAATAAAAAAACTTGGGATTTTTTTTTCCCTTTTTTCTTGCCATCTGTACTTATTTAAGCCCCCTCCAAAGCACAGACATCACAACATTTCAAACAACAGGCCCAAACATTGAAATAAAACAAGATCACCTAGCCCCTCGCTCATTCTCACTCTTTCGTTCTCATTTTTTGCCTTGGCCGTCTAGACCCTCAGCCAACTACGCTGACTCCTAGACACAATACCTATGCAGCCAAGAAATCATGATACTAGCAGGACTACGGAGGTTAACAAATTAAGTAGTGGAAATATTGCTCTTTGCTTCAGCCTGCACTAGCTGTTATTCACCCTTGCCCCCACCCAAACACACACACAGAAATAGAGAGAAAAAATAAACAAACTCATGCAATCTCTGAGAAGAAAATCGCTTCGTCTTCAGAGTTCAACAATGAAATAAAATTCACGTACAATGATTAACCTGTACGCAGCACTAGGAAATACTCGCTAACTAGAAAACGGGTGTCCGCTTAGTATACCCATACTTCTCTATATGATAGTTAACCATGATCAAGGTCGTGATGGTGATGGTGTGCGTGGCGTGTATGATAATGGTGGATAGCCGTGGTAATGAATGATGGGTGCTTGCTTTGCTAGCCAGTCGGGATTAGAATTCCCTCAAATGCCGCTCTCCTCACAATTCCATCCCCATTTCTTGTATTTTCTATTCCCGCCTCTTCTGCGCTTCCTCCTGAGACAGTACCGCCCATTTGGTTGGGCTCATGATAGTTGTGGTTGGTTTGTAGTCATTGCAATGTGTTGGTGTTTTTTTGCTGGCTGGGTCTTGCCTCGTCTCCCTGTATTCCGTCTTCTTCTGGATGCCGTCGCCGCGGCATTGCTCTGCTGTCCTCTAATGTGTTGTTTCACAGATCGGACATTTCGGAAATGCTGTTCGCCGTCTAGCAGCAAGTACTCGATCTGGTCTTGTCTCACGTCACCGCCGTTTTTGCACAAAATGTCCTGCGCAGTCATTCCATTATCGTTGGTCTTTTTGGGGTCAACTCCCATCCGACGAAGGGCCAGAACAGATTGGGCCTACCACTCGATCATCCGCTCTTGTCTCTTGTGGTCTCGACAACGAGACCGACATACCGCCATTTCGTGGAGAAGAGTGTTTCCGTTTCCGGTTGGTGGTATCCGTGTAAAGTCGAACCCCCACATAGCAAATCTCCGTAGTAAGCTGCCGAGGGCATAGTTTCGAGGTGCAAAAGTAGAAGCGGACCGTATGAGATCAGCGAATGCTTCGATTGTGCTTTTCCCATCTTGAATCCGATGTAGAAGAGACAACAAGACAAGGCCATCTTGCTCGAAGCTTTCTTGAAACGCATTTTTAGGCGGCTGCATTACCTGCCAAATTACTACCCTTTTCTCCTGAGGGAGTAAACGCCATGCCTTTTCGCGGACTTCCCATAGGATATCGCAAAATGCCTCGGGACTGCCCTGTGCCATTGTATACTAGACCTGTGGGCTCCCTGGGAATCTGTTGCTGGAAGCAAACTCCATCAGGTCGTCTTCTGACGGATCTTCCGGCCACATCAACCGTGTAATAAGCCGGTCGAAATTGTCAAGGTGTTGCCTGTCCACTGTCTCACACTTGGCTGTTCGCTTGCACTCCGATTCAAACAAATCTAGTATCTGCCGATCGGAAAATTCGGCGCCAAAGTCTAGTAGAAGATTGACAGCCTTGACGCGGTATGCGCGGGAGCTTTCTAGCAAGATCGATGCGTTGATAACCAATCCCAAAGCTGAGTTCTCCAGCGGCGTCCCTAGGTTTGGATCAGCTCCAGCGAGAAGAAGCATTGTCATGATATCAAGACTAAACTTGGAGATTCTACCCCATATAGCGATAGTATGGAGGGCAGTCCACCCCCAGGAGTCGCTGATATTTGGTAGCGCTCTATTGCTAAGTAAATATCGGACAGTCCGTCCTGTCCTGTTGACCGAGCGATGGGCTGCCCAGTGCAGTGGTGTCTTTCCACGTGCATCTTGCCCATTGATATCGAATCCATGTCTCGTTAATAGAGCCTCAACAAGCTGGGTTAAACCCAAGTGGGCAGCAACATGCAGTATGGTAGTGTGGCCAAGTCCTGGGACATGGACGTCTCTAGGCATGCCAGCATCTAGCAGGGCATCGAACATACGGACGTTGGCACTGTCGTTGGGGTCCAGTATACTACACATTGCAATAATTGACGTAGGCACCTTTTTAGCGACGTTGAACTTTTGCAGGACCGAGCTGTGAAAGTAAATCGACTTTGGTAGTAAAAAGGACGACAGGTTTTGGACATCAAGAGCCGGTGACTCGGGAAGGGCACCGTAGCACAAAAGTCGGTCGATGTTGTGTGGGGTGTTTCTCATGATTATGGACAGATGAATGGGCCGCAGAGTAGCTATGCCGATCTCATTGCCAACCATGAGATGCAACGCGTTGACATTGCCACCAAACCGTAAGCTCCTAAGGATGGTGCTCCAGTGTAGTCGTTCATCGAGACTTGTTCGGAGGACTGAAAAGAAGATGGCGTCGTTCCGGAATTGGGCGTCTCGCCGATAGATGTATGTATTGAGGATATTGTAGAAACAGCGGCTGCTTCTCATAAGGCCATTGAGGCCTGAGATGTCAAGGAACTCTGCGATAGCTAGAATTAGCTCGACAGGAAAAGCGTCTGCTAATGACCGGGGCCGAGGGGTGTTTTTTTTCGGTCGTGGAACGGCATCGAAACACCAGCTAGTTGCGGGCCTGGCATGGGATAAGGCCTTATGAATGAGGTGCTAGAGTTAGCAAAATAGCTGAGAAGTGAAGATAGACAGACGGGCAGATGATGACAAGAATGGGATGAGTAAGTCGGGGACATACCATGGCCGAAGCGGGCGCGGCGTGAGTAATAATGAGACACAGCAAAGTAGTTTATTCAGCAACCAAAACCATATAGATGCTTGCAGAATGACAAGGACAAGGCACAAACAATAAAAGATAATGTAATTACGGCGTTGAACAGCGAAAGTAGGCAATCCAAGCCGACCAAGCCGAGCATCTGAGCATGTGTGAGAGAGAAAATGATGAGGAGAAGCAAGGACTCGCAGAGGCATAGATAAACTACAGCGGAAACTCACAGAAGAAGGAAGCTAGGGGCCTGGCCAGGTAGCCCATAAGCAACATCTCTCATTGGCTGTGAGAATGAGTATCACAGGGCAGTTGCTTCTCGCAAGCTTTCGTGATGTAAACATCACAAGTTCGTCAGGGTTCGGTGCATGTTTAGGGTTATACATTGTCACCTTAGTGAGCATGATGGAATGATACGACACAATGGACACGGCACAGGAGCTTGTCTATCTTACACTGCTGTTAAAAACATGTATTCGTCTTAAATAAACTATTCACCTTCCCAAAGCCTCAAAAAATGAAAAAATCCTCATGAATATCACGCACAGCTTGCACACCAAGATGATCATGCCATGCAATAAAACCAATGCAAAGAACATCCTCCAACTCCACCCAAGCTACCATGTGACCGAAATCACAAGATGATTGACACAAAGCAAGCAAACAAAAAGAAAGAAAAGAGACACAAGCACATCGAGTAGCCTATCTGTCAGGGCCCTCATTCAAAACTGATCCAAGAGCAGCCATCAATCAATGGGCAGAAGAGAGAGCTGCGATCCAAAACTCAAACAACTTCCGCACGCCACTTTTTGCCTTCAACCATGAAGTGGTTTGGGCTCTCGGCCTTCCGTTTTCCTAGCACCGGTTCTGGAGTGTTTCGTGAGCGGAAGGCCTCGTTGTAGCAGCTTGCGTGGTATGCCTTGTTTCCAACGCGCATGGTGTCGAGCCACACCCATTCTTGTGCTGAGTCAAGCCATTTATTGACAAATTTGTCGGCACAGATGGAGCACGCGGTGTTGACGCCTTCAGTGGGATCAGGCACTGGAATATACTGAACCTCGGGTTGCTTGGGCGCAGAATTGGTGGTAGAAGTGACTTCAGGAATATCGGCGTCGATGGTTTCACGAGATACGGTCCAATCCTGAGCATATCATTAGCGAAGTTCGAGTGAGCGAGATGCATGGAGAAATCTAGACTTACCTTGGTATCGGGATACCAGCTGCGGTGCTGGCCATGCTTTTCGGCCTTCACGCTTCGCTGGTGGACTTGGAAATGCCAGTCCATATGGCGAACACGCTTCTTTCTGCCATCCTCATCGTTCTTGAAACGCCGCCCACACTGAGAGCACGGCTTTCCAAGGCCTTCAAGCATGGTAAAAAGAAGGTGCTGGCGACTGAAACGATAGTTAGCAGGATTGTTTAAAAAGACACATTCAATATGGCCTATTACCACTTACTCTTGTTTAAGTGACATGGAGTCAAGCTGGATATCGCCCATTTCTACAATAGGGGCACGAGGCTGCTGCTGACGCTGTGCCGCCAGGGCGTTGGCAATAATGGAAGGAAGTATAGGTGGCGCCCTTTGTTGCTGATAGTGCTGAGGGGTTGTAGGGGCTACAGGGGCTACATGAGGAACAGGCGGTGTTGGAACAGGCGTAGACCTTGAAGACGATGGGCCACTAGGAGGAGGAAGAATACCGGCCCGGCGGAGCTGCTGCATGAGTGACATGGCACTATTTACGGATGAAATGGCAGGGGCAGGAGTAGGAGTAGGAGCAGGAACAGGAACAGGAACAGGAGTAGAAGTAGGGACAGTAGGCGGAGTATGTATGCCCTGAATCATCACAGGTACAACTGGGTTTGCATGTGGGACAACTGGCGGCGTGTTGCGCATTGCAGCAGGCTGGGTGGGAATGGGAGTGCTTGGGACAGGAGCCGGAGTCTGTCGAGAGGCGAGAAGCGTGGCTAGAGCGCCTGGGCCAAGTAGCGAATCAAGGGTAATTTGGGGTACTGCAGGGGGAGGTGCAGGGACAGAAGGTGTGTGTTGGGACAGCACAACATCCGCATAATTAGCGCGAACGCCGGCAGCTAGATCGTCAACCTGCTTCTTGATTAGACTAAGCTGGTCAGGGTTAATAGAACCGCCCTTGTTGAAAAGACCTTGGAGGTCGAGAAGGGCTTGAGTCTTCTTGGGGATAGTGTCATCGTGTGGGTACTTGGCGCCCGCTAGATGCAATGTTTGGATAAGAGATTCGACGTCGTTTTTCAAAGCTTCATAGTTTACAGAGCTCTGATTGCCATTGGCTTGTGGGCCGATAGATGATGGATAGGTAGGAGGAGGGGTAGACTAGAAGAGCATTAGTCCAGTACTTTTCATTCGCGTGGAAGAGGAGGGAGGGGAGGTTACCTGTTTGCCAGGAGGGGCACTGAAAGCCCCTCCACTACCGGGAGGAGGACCGAAGGGTGACTGAATACGTGCATGAGGGGAAGGCGTATCTCGGGGATGGACAACACGGGGCCGGCCGATCATATTCTTCTGCTGGGCTTGGAAAGCGGAAGCGGAAGCTTTCATGAGAGCATCCTCGATTGGTTGGACAACCTCAAGAGGAAATACAGGTCGTGTGTCGATGGAGCCCGGTACCGCTTGCTTCCAGGTACGGAGCATTTCTTCCATTTTGCGACGGACGTTGGAATCTACAGTAGCGTATGACTCTAGGAACATGGAGTACAGCTTTGGGGCCAAGTATAGCGTGTAAGGAGTACCAACGTTCTTCACGATAGCGTCTAGCACATACAATGCCGGCAGCTTTCGATGAGGGGCGGCCTAAATGTAGATTAGTGAATCAGTATGTGCGGTCTAATTCAATAGAAGATGGATATCCCTCTGGGTGTCTGTTTACTTGGCCTTCTTTTCGTCCCCCCGTATGAGTTGCCTTACCTTGAGAATATATGATTGAAGAGTTTGTGCAATGTCGACTGCAAATTCGGTGTTTTCGCGGGCGATCTGGCAAAGCCCCATAATCTCAACACGGAGAACGGTGGTCATATCCTCTAGGGCACTGCGAAAGTCCTCGGCGACCTCTGCACCAGCTGTGCTCTCGTAGTCGGCCATGTCTATGTTGGCGTGGGGTTGACGTGGCGACCAGATTATTTGCTGAGCCTTTTGGAAGAGGCGAATATCCTGCAGATTCGGTTGCAACAGGGTAACAAGCAGACTAGCAGAATGGTTGGCCACAATAATGGGTGAACAAGTGAGAAGCGACTGTGACCAGACACACTCACGTGTGGGCGACTAGCTAAGTTCGGTAATGCTCCCTACTATGCTGGCGTGTACCTTGAAGTCTCTTGTATCTCACTTCCTTTGCTGTTCAACACAGAAGTGGCTCGCCAACTCTAGAGCAAGCGACGAATTTGATGATAATAGCTAATAAATGAAGGGCAACAAAACAATAAAGGCCGATCTACTACAAAAGACAAAGGCAAAGTAAAGAGGGAAAGAGGCTGATGAGGGGGGAGGGGCCAGAATATAGCAACAAGACTTCTTGCTAAGGCCTAAAGATTAGGGAGAAACCGAAAGATGAGAGCTCCTGCCGACAATACACTTTTGATGATGTCGTTAAGGCTAAAAGAGAAAATGAACCGTCCAACCTTTACGCCTTGAGTGTGCCAACTCAGCCTGTAGTACAACCAGAGAGAAAGAGAGGGTGACGGAGGAGGTGGGGAGCACAGATTCTTTAGACGTAGACACAAGAGTCGATCAACACTGTTGCGGCAAGCTAGCTTTGAGAAGATTACGGCGACAGAGAGAAGCTTTGTGTCCTCGTTTTTTTTTTGGTTTATATTTCCTCCACACGGCAGAATAGAATGACAAATGACACACGCAGAAAGTAAGATACGGGAGTCTGGCAGTCAGATGCAATGCTTAGAACTGGAACAACAGTCTGTTAACAGCAGTCCGTCCTAATATTTGACAAAGCAAATCGGCCAGTGAGCAGGTAGTCAGTCTGAGCCTCCTGTAAAGTACAAAGGCAAACTAGTGTTGTCGATAGCCAAGCTTAAAAGAATCCGGCTTCTGCAAAGTCCTCCACGCAGGTTTTTATCCAAGCCTAACTAGCAGCAAGCAGCGTAAGCTTATTCTGACTTGGCTTTAATCGATGAGATCTGAAGCTTTTGGCCCCAGCTTCGTGGTCAGAGTGGGTCGCGAGAGTAACAGAGAATGGAGTTTTTGTCGAGAGCAAGTTATTCCTCCTGGAGATGCAGGACCCTTCAACGCGTCGCAAATTGGTTCAACTGTGCTGCTATTAACCAAGCACGAGAGCGCTGACGAGTCAAGGTTAAGAGACGAGACTAGATTTGATTCGAGGAGTTAGCACAAAGAATAACGCAAAACTATGTTCAACTATTATCACCGAGCTTCATAACGTACGCGCTTAAGTCACAATGATAATTGTCGTCAAAAAGGGAAAGCCTTATCGGTATAAAAAGGCAAAGGAAACGCTAGAGGAAAAGAAAAAAAAGGCCTTTAGTCGGTTAGAATAACTGTCGTCAGACAGCGTGCAGCAGAACAGTTATAAAGTGGAAAAGAGAATAGGACGAAAGGGCTGTGGCGCGAAGGTCTAAGACTCAGAAAATCCTCGAGAGATGAAATCAATCAAGTCAGTTGATGAAATATTCAGTAGCCATGCGATAGGCGCTCCCAAGGGCGAAATGATGTTAGGTTCTGGAGGCGATGTTATTGGAGGTCATGAGCCGGCGCGCCCTCTAATCCTTGAAAATCGAAAGGACAATGCGCCATTTATCACGTGACCTCTGTTTCTTGATGTATGTGGCGCAGAGGATGTGGCGCAGGATTTTCTTGCCTTGGAAACATGTGTGTAACCAAACGACAAAGCTTAAACACGACGACACTTCCGCGAATTTATTTGACTAAACATTGAACATTGACTGAAAGCAAAAAAAGTTTATTAATCTACAAGAAAGAGAACAAAGGAAAGTGAAATCCAGGTGAAGCAAAGGACAATCAACTAATCTTTTGTAAAGAAAAGAAAATGCCCGTGTAATCATGCGAACGCCAACATATGACCCAGGTTGGGAATTTGTATGATGCATGTAAAGCCAAAAGAAAGTAGAGTAAAGGGAATAGAAAAGCAAAAGAAATGAGCGAAATTCATGACTAGAAATGCAACGGGGAATAAAATACAGTGAGAGGGAGGTGAGTCACCCGACGCCAGGTGACAGCGAGAGAATGGAGGAGAAAATTAGGCAAGAGGATAGAGGAAGATAAACAATCTCAGCATCAAGCAGAGAAAGGAGAACAAAAGTCGATAGAATAGCCCTCGGGAGTCGATTAGAAGCGATTCATGTGGGAAACGACACTGTACCGTGAAACGCCAGTGTTAGTTGTGTTCATAGGGTGCAAGGCAGTCTGAGGGCGCAAGAGTTCCGGTACTATCGGACTCCTGCGGTCATCGACCGAGTCGCGCTGGGCCTCAACATCAGAACTCTCATAGGGATGGCTGATTTTAGGACGGCCACCGCCATTGAAAGGCGAGAGCTTCTGAGTCCAGCGCCTGGTCGCGGAGACCTTTTCATTATGGACGTGGTCCGAGTGGGTTGACGATGCAGATGACGCTGCGTAAACGCTATTGCTAGCCAACGAACCATCAGAGCGGATAGTGCGAGCATTGATCTGGTGTTCCGAGTCACGGAACACAATGCTGGCAGCAATGTTGCCTAATCCAAAGATTAGGCCGAGGATTCCTGAGGCCAAAATAAGACGCCAGAGGGGCATACCAATAGCAGCCTGTGATAATTGGGGCCGGTTAAGCTGACCAAGTACATGGCAGGCTAGAACAGTTATGGCAGAGCCCAGCCAAGTGAGACCGCGGTTAGAGGAGATGACGGGCCAGTTACGCTCGTAGAAGTTGCGAAAAAGACCAACCTCGGACGTGATTAGACAAAGGGCAACGAGCGAGGCAATTATCTGGGATATGGCATCAAAAAAGTAAAAGGATCCGTTTTTACCGGTCATTACGACCATGACCCAGCACGACGCAGAAATGCACAGCAGTCCAACAATCGTGAATGCGCGAAGCACATTGAGGACGACGTGCCCGGATCCACATAGGCCAGGGTTTTCGAATACGTTAACCATGGTGGAGAAGTGTAATAGGAAAGTGATGAGGGTGTTGGAAATGAAAATAAACCAGTATCAAACCAGGAGGCTAGGCAAGATGTTTTATTAGCAAGTGCCCTAAGCAAGATGAACAGGGAAAACGACGTACCGTAAAGCGTAAAGAAAGAACTTGAAGGTTAAGTTGAGTGTTGTGTCCCGGGCCAGCCAGAGACGAAGGTAAAAGATGGGAGTAAATTTGAAAAGGAAACACCAAGTATTTCTAATTCTGGAAGAAGTAGAAACAGTAACTCGGGTAGACAGTTTAATGCAAACAAAAAACGAAGACGAAAGATGTAGAATGAGGTTTTGAGTAGGCAAAGATGATGAGCAAAACAAGAATCAGAATAGAAGAAGAAAGAAAAACACGTCGAGAGATAGAATCAAGAGAGAAGGGGAGGGGAGGAGAAGAACAGAATGAAAATGGAAGGAAGGAAAAGAGGGGAAGGAAGAGAATTTTAAAGGCCACAAGAGAAAGGGCAGGAGGAAAGGAGAAGATCGCCAAATCGAGAAGCACCCAGTTTGAGAAGTACCCTTTCCGGATCAGGATGTGTGTAGAAAAACAACAATGGCTTTTCTGGGGAGCAACTGCCAAGCACTGGAAGAAGACCGAAGGGCAAAGAGGGTACGGAGCATAAGAATAAAGGAGTAGCAACTCTGGAAAGGTCTCTTTGACGATATGACGAAAGGTACAAGACTACAAGGTTATGGAACAAAGAAAAGAAGTCGAATGAATGCTTGATGCTGGATAGCCAGCACCAGTCTTGCGTTTTAAGGGGCCAGACGCTTGTTTATATTCCCATTCGCACCATCGTCATGTCTTTCGACCGCCCTACACTTTTACAGGCCTTTGAAGAATCCCAGCCCAAGTAGGCCCATCATCCAGGGAACAAAGGCAGGCGGATCTATAACCGCTCCGTATGTATGTGGCACAAAGAAACGGATTTACGTGAAACTCGAGCAAGGGTAAGGAAAGAGAGACAAGGTGCTGAGATAGATTCCATGTAATAAGGAACATGCCAGAACTAGAACCGCCAAGCAGTGAGTTGATGTAGAGACAAAGGAAAGTCGAAGAGCAAATCCACTGTAGAAGGCGACAGACATATCTAGATACATAGATTTCACTACATCCCCGATTGCCAGCAGTCTACATCCTTTCTTTTCAAGCAAGATCTCACCCCGTCTACACCTCTTCATCCTCACCCTCATTGTCTTGACGTCGTCCTTCTTTTTGTTCTAATTTTTGCTACTCCATCCGGACCCCTGCAGCCTCAAGGCGCTGAGATTCTCCTCTGTACGTTCGTTGCCTAAAGCCCTTTGTTACACGGTTGAGCGCTTGTCAGCCAATCAAGCCTGTTCCACCTTCACCCATCTTAAACGCCGAAAAAAAAAGCCACAAGACTGCTAGCAGCGATTTTGTAGCCTATGTCTCGTGCTACAGGGGCTGTACCACTGAATTTAGGCGCCTGCTCATGCGGCAGGCTTCATGTCTAAGAACTAGGGAGAATTCAGCCTTGGGAGAGCATTTTTCATCGTTCTTCATGTAGACCAAAGAGATCCCGACAATCCGCGGACATCAAAGCCCTTCGTGTGTCTGTTG
The DNA here is from genome assembly GCA_038407015.1 of Ceratocystis ficicola. NCBI lineage: Eukaryota > Fungi > Ascomycota > Sordariomycetes > Microascales > Ceratocystidaceae > Ceratocystis > Ceratocystis ficicola. Next base: position 23,080 of record JAZBQP010000271.1, on the reverse strand, counting down.
AGTTGTCTGATTTGAAACAGCAACTCTTAATTTACCATGCTTCTATGGAGTTGATACGTCTCACAGGCGGCTTGTGAAATATGTGACGATTCCTCAAAGCGCCTGTGGCTGCTTTGTCTAAAAGGGGAAAACATTACAACATCTCCAATTTCTGTCAGTGATTCACCAACTTCTTTTTCTACCCTGGGTGAGTATACCATCATGGTTGAATTGTTAAAAATAAAACGAGCGGGTATCATGTAGGGTCTGGCCCGCTTACCTAGGGTTAACGACAATGGATAAGTGGGGCATTGCGAGCATGTCTCGGGGGCGCTTTACTGAGATACAACAATAGAAAGCGTTTTTTTTTTTCACCCTTTTTCGACACTCCAAATTCATCGTGTTCAAAATTCTTCATGCTTACGCTATTGAGCAGACGCAATCTTTAAGGTCTCTGCGCAGCGCACGCCATTTTTGTAGTCTTTTTTTACTATCTTTTCTTTTCTTGTTAACCTCGCTTTCAAGCTCCCAGGTGTTTTCGTCATGGCTCGTGGAAACCAGCGTGAGAAGGCCCGTGAGGCCAACTTGAAGAAGCAGGCCAACCAGGTAAGTTGGATATGGATATAGCCATGGACAAAAGAGCGCTGTGGCTGCAGCAGTCTCCTGCTGTTTTGTGACTCGCTGTCATCTCCGCCGCGACTTGAACGGAGATGTTCAGCCCACACGGATACACGGCATCTGCCATAGAGACTCTTGGGAAGCGGTGGCCGCCGTTGCAACACTCTCACGGGGAATACTGACGCTTTTCACAGAAAAAGGGCAACTCCCTGAGTGGTGCCGAAATGCAGCGGGCGAAGGAAACTGCCGCTGATATTATGCGCAAGAAGCAGGCTGCTGGTGAGTCTTTTTTTGCCGCAAACTAGCATCAATAGACCTACAGCATACTGACATTAGCCCCGCGTATTAGCCGAAGCGCGCAAGATGGAGCAAGGTGCCGGGAAATAATGGAAATGCTATTGAGCGAGCTGTCTCTGTCTGCAGACAATGACAGTCATGGGCCCATGTTGCTAGTCAGACGCAATGCCTAAAAATGACTATACGGGCTTGGCTCGGGAAGATTGGCAATAGGCTGGATGTAAGACTTGCTATGGCAGTCCTCTAACTCAAGTGCTGCTCGATATGCCCCCTGCACTGGTAGTAAGCTCAACGCTAGGTGTTCCATCTCGATACGATATACATGACTTTTAACTCTAGATAAACTCAGTCTTTGCTGTGTTGCTGTATGGGGCGCATTAAATACGCGCTGCACAGTGTACGCATGTCACAAACTGCATGTGAAAATAATGACCTATCAAAAATAGCCCATCAGCGCCACGGCCTAACTTTGCTTGGCCATCTGCCCAACCGAGACGCCGAAATCTAGTACATGAAACGGACGCTGAAACTGCCCAAGGACTTGCCCTATAGCCTATCTACACAAACATTGGAACCCATAAAACTAGCCTTGGGTTTGATCAACTTCTCAGCCCTGACTTGGGCTGCTCTGGACTGGCATCCATCATCCCTCCCTTACTACCTCAACGCACTTTCCTAGACTCAAACAATATTTATGCGCATTTATTTTCCTTCATTATCATATCGTGGCCCTAGGCTGAGGGCAGATGATAGAGAGCAAGAGAGTTAACTCTACTCTGCATCACCCTTCTTTGCAATTAGCTGAAAGGGAGCGTAGCCTCCAGAGCACAGAATCCTTTCCCATATTGTAAAGAATAGAAACAACTAAAACAAGTAAACAGGCAAACAACAATGCGAGCAAATCTCCTGAACAAAGAGATCGCTCGCAAACGCAAGGACCCCAAAAACAGAAACCAAACTCCAGCTGATATTCCCCCCAGGAAAGCACCATACACCACGGAACTCACAGCTACTGAACACCCATCTACAGAGTACATCCCTTCCACTAGGTTTAAACGAGTCTAGTATCTTCCGTAAGGGCCGTTTTGCGCAGCGCCCGCCCAGGAGCGGCGAAGACGGCGAGACGGAGGCGGCACAATGCCCGCAGACTGGGCCATAGAAATAGATCCTGTCAAAGATGCCAGTCAGTCGGCTATCCAAACTCATGATTGGGCTAGTTAGCTACTGCGTGGGGAATAACTTACCAGGAGTTCCACCAAATGCACCTACGCCCTGTGCAGCAACAGGGAAAGCGCCCGTCCCGCACTGCACTGAACACAAACATGAGCCATCAGCCTGTAGAGTGCCAGTGCCAGTGGCTATGCCGGTCTGAATGTTTGATGGCGGTGAAATGGTAGTACTAGTGCTATTAGTGCCGGTGGTAGCGGGGGCAGCGACAGCAGGAACACCGCTCCCCCCTGTTAACTTGCTGCCGACTAAACCCTTGGCCGTAGAGTTAATGGCACGCGCTTGGAACTGGGCATGAGTCTTTGCGGCGTTAGGGTTGATAGAAAAAACCATTCCGCGGCCGCAGTGGTTGCCTTGAGCGCAGTACATCCCTTGTTTGTAGAAAAGAAGAGTTAGTTGCTGCACATTTACTCAGAATCATTGTTAAGAGAACTTACAAAGAGGTTCAGTGGTCATAACCTGCATAGCCATGGCAGGAGGGGGAACAACGGTGTTGTTGGGATTTGGGATGAATCCAGAGTCCATGCCACCAGCCAAAGGGGCACAGGGCGTATCGAAAGTTGACTGGGTGATGGTATGGTTTTGGGACAGGAACTCGAACTTGATCACATCACCAACGGCCGCCTGGACGGAATCCGGGAAGTAAGATAGACCCTGCGGACCTCCCACCGTGACTGTGTGCGTTGCACCAGGAGCAACGGCCGCTGTCCCAGTACCCTTTGGCGGCTCGCCAGTCGTAGCCTTAGACTCGTCCTTTTTGTCGTCCTGGGGGGGCGGAGTTGCGGCGGCATCAGCAGGGGGAGCAGTGACGGTCTGAGTAACAGTCACGGCCTTGTCGAGTGGTGTGGTGGCGGCGTTGCCGCCTGGGAAGTTCCACAGCACGACGATAACGTTGAGGTCTTGTTTATTTTGCAGCAGAGAAGACAAGAGATTAGGGCTAGTCAGCTTCTGGCGGGAGTTTTCGATCTCAACGTCTTCCCGCTTTATGACGGGAAATTTGGTGGCAGCAATCTTAGCAAGAGCTACGGGCGCTACAGCAGCTGCAAGAAGGATTGAAAGCTTCATTTTCAATGCAAGAAGAAGATTAATTATAGAAAGTGTGAAAGGAAAGATTAGTAGTAAAATGATAAAAGGACCGGCTTTTGAGGAGGCTTCCAATTGGTAAAGAGAAAGGAGATGATGGGTGTCGTATATTATGAGCTTAGGATGTTGAATAAAAGATATTGGTAAAAGATAAATGAGTGCCGGACTCGGTAAGAAACGAATATTAAAGACGAAAAGAAAAGGAAAGGATGGCAACAGGTAACTGGGCGGCCAAGCACACACGACTTGTTCTTGGTGGTAAGAGAGAAAGATGGTGAAGACGCAGAAGAAGAGGAGAGGAGGGGGAAGAAAAGAAAACGAAGGCAAGAGAGAAGGCCTCTATTAAAGTCGAGGATATACAAGCTAGGCGTCTTAAGCCAACAATCACTGTTTGAGGACGGCGATCATGAACAGGAAGTGTATGGCTGGAAGCCAGAGAAATGCAAAAGCACTGCCCTGTTAGGGAAACTTGGGCTGGCTATCAAACACACGATCCGCCATGAGCTTGATGGCCCAGCAGCACAGGTCTGGGGGCTGATAGCTAGCAAGGAGGGCAATGTGTATTTTCTCTTTCTCTCTCATCAAAGTAGCCAGTACATAGGCTATTTAGTGTGGCTACGAACTTGGCTGCACCAAGAACTCTGCTCTTGGTGATCAAAGACAAATCATGAGTAACAGCAGCTACAATTCCCTTGTATCTCTATAGAGATTTCCTGTCTGGGACTAAGCCCGGAGTGTCAAAGCTCCGGGTCTGAAAACAAGCGGTTCTATAACTCTATTTCACGCCTAAGCACAACTCTGTATAGATAGGGGTTAGCCAAGGGACGAATGAGTGCGGAGGGGGAACAGGAAACAGGGCTAGTGTCATATCAGCTGTCACATTGTGTCTGTTTCCGAGATCCTGTAGCGTGTTCAGTCTCGGATAGTGTTTGGCGTTTACCATGCTTAGAAGATACCGGGTCACAACACTGAAGCATTAAGCTGCAGGCCTCCTCGGCCATGTTCGTCTAGCATCAGATCTTGGCAGACCTTGTTGAAGACGTGCCATAGCACAGAGTAGAAGGTTAGCCACAGCCCTCGACCCAGGCATCAGATTTAAGAAGCAACAATGGACACACAGCCCGCCATCCTTCAAATGCCAGCGATGGAAAATGCAACTAACTGTATCTCTTAATATTTGCTGTCATGGTTTTTGACAGTTTCGAAGTTTCACGCTAAACTGCCTCAAAATAAGCCGTTTCAGCACTGGCTTTGCTTTGCCCCACTCTTGACCGTCACAGTGCCGCCACCGATTTCGCACATGAGAGTCAGCCCAAACTAGAACATGTCTGTACAGTGTGCATTTTGTCCCTGTTTCATAAGCACCTTTAGCCGCCGTGTGAAACACTTCCAGTAAAGCATTTGTCCATCACCTTATCCGCGTGCCCATTTTGCCTTCCACACGTAGTTTGGCTCATTCCTACCCTTATGTGTGAAAGTATAAACTTATAAAGTTCTCGGCTAATTGAGGCTACCAGGCATCATTCTTTGTTTGTGCCGGTCGGATGGATCAGAAAGCGGGCCAACCCCCTCTGCGACAAGTCCATTTCTGTACTGAGCACATCAATGGCTGCTCCTCGTGGCTGTTTCCTGAAGTCAAGACGGAATGTCTGCGATCCGTGCTGCTCGTGAGACAAATGCAGAGCTCCCCTCTTTCCAGACCACTGTCCACGTCTCTCTACGTCTCAAGGCATGTCATGTCATCAAGCCCTTATTGCATCGAGGTCAGTGTGGCTTGGGCTATCTGCCAGAAAACCTGCCAAGACTTCAAGTCTTGGCTAAGATATCTGCGAGTTTCCGGGCCTAGAAAAACGCAACGTCATTCAACCGTCTCTCTTGCTATTTACTACACGCCACATGTCTTGGGAAGGAACTTAGAGACGAGTCACTCCGTCTATAGGAGAGCGTGAATCATATTAGCATAAACCCTTGAGCTCGCGGCTCTGTCAACTTTGAAATCAAGAAAATGTACAAGCAGCGCAAAAACACAAGCGCACGCTTACGTCTCGGGGGCATCGTTTGCTTGAGTGTCTCCTGCCGGGCCCCCTTTCTTCTGCATCCCTTCGTAAAGACCCGTGTAGTAGCCTGCATAATACCACCCCATCAAAGCCTTTTTGAGTGTCTCGTCTTTGACTACACAAAATAACAGCCATCCCCATCACGAGGATGGAGAGCCGCACTGCGTTAGTAGACTGTATCATAAGCCAGAGACTCTAGTAAGATGTCATTACGGGTCTCTTCTTACCTTGGTCAAGAGGGCCTTGCTGAAGTGAAGGAACTTTATCCTGAGCTAGTTTCTCGGAAATAGGTGGTTGTTCAGGAATTACTGATGGTCGCTATCCCAGGGATAAAACGTGTCTCGTTAGAATTCAATGGTGTCGTGGTAGGCCCCAGTGAGTGTGGTAGCTTAGCGTTGCACGGATAAGAGCCAAACTTACAGATATGGATGGTTCCGGCTTAGCACTTTCAACTAATGGATCCGACGAAACGTCGCATTCTTCCTCTTCATACTCGGGCTCATATTCATCGTCAACGACAGGCCCATCGAGATTGGCCTCCTCTAAAAGCTCGCCATTTATACCAAGTCTATTCCACGACCCATTAGTATTTTTCATCCTGGGGGAGAATACCTTCACAACTTGAATGTACATACCCCGCTGCAGCAAGTTCCCTTTCCAGGTCAGCCTCGGTGCGCACCTTTTGGAAGATGCTGTGATATTTCTGTCAGGCGAGTTAGCTTCTGTGGCACGCTTGGCATACCATAGCATGCGGCAGGCACTGACTTTATACTCTTGGAGGGCATCGTTCCATGAAGCGATTAGCGCAGAGTCATCCCACACGTCGCTGTTTGAAATATCTATCGTAGACATAACCATCGTTTGGATTGGTAGACTGTGTGTAGATAGCTCCTTGGCGTAGATGTGCGCGTACGGAGTTAGAGAGAGACTTGAGTTCTGTCCCCTTGTCAGTATCTAATCACATGGGATAAGAAATATCAGCGTGAAGTTAGCCAGCGGCCAAAGCAAAGTCGCGATGCGATGCCCGATGAGGAAAAGATAGGCTTGGTGCCAAAGCCAAGTAACATGCTGAGAAGGAAAGCGACCCACTTTTACGTGTAACACAAGCCGAATTGGGGCTGATGGCCTTTGATAACCAAGAATAAAAAACAGCACAAAGCACGGAAAGTTCTTGACTCAGAAGTGGCCGCTGGTCATGGGCTACCCAGCATCAGAAATGGTGATCGAGGAACTGGTCACATTAGATTTTAAGTTGGCATTCGCGTCTTTCTGTATCGGCAAGCATAGTCATACATTTGTATCTGTAGTAACCCCTTCATCCCCCTGCAAACCGAAGCCATTCAGTGGGGCGCTTCGCTTTCACTGCACACCGCCCGGCAGAATTATCAACTTTTTTTTTTTCATTTTCAAACCTGTCGACAGATATTGACTTAAATCGGCGCTTCGTCTCCAATCCCGCCTAACTGTACTCAACGCACACAACCCAAATTGCACATACACACACAAAATGGCGCCCGAACTTAGAAAACGCAATGGTAAGCTGTTCCCCGTTCTTGTAGTAAGAAATAATGCTAACCATGTTCTCTCTTCACAGCGGCTTCCGCCTCCCCTGCCGTAGTCAAAACCACTCCTATCAAAAACAAGCGCAAAGGTTTGTGTTTTACGTCCCGATGCCGGCCGACGTACCCTTTGATATAAGGCATATACTAACACGCCATGTCGATAGCTGCTGAGGACAGCTCCCCTGCCGTTGCCAAGAAGCCCAAGGCATCGTCCAAGTCAACGCCCAAGGAGAAGTCCGCTCCCAACTCCAAGAAGATCAAAGCCTCCAAGCCTGAGCCTGAGCCCAAGCCCGAACCCGCCGCGGATGTCATGGATGTTGACGAGGATGAAACAGTCACTGTCGCCGACATCACAATCCAAGACGAGGATGTCGAGGAGGAGGTTGACGCCGAGCTCCAGGCTCTGGCGGCCGGTCTTGACTCCGATAACGAGGCCCCCTCAGAATCCACCTTCAAGGCCGGCCAGAGCGTTGGCAAGATTCCCAGCATCAAAGGCAAGAAGAGCGTCAAATCTCACGAGAAGGAGCAGCCCGGTGTCGTCTACATTGGTCGCATTCCTCATGGTTTCTATGAAAACGAAATGAAGCAATACTTTGGCCAGTTCGGGCCCATTTTGCGTCTGCGCATGTCGCGCAACAAGCGCACTGGCGCCAGCAAACATTTCGCTTTCATCGAGTTTCGGGAGGAAAGCACGGCCTCGATCGTAGCCAAGACCATGGACAACTACCTGCTATTTGGCCACATCCTCAAGTGCAAGGTTGTGCCGACAGAAAAGCTCCACGCCGATGTGTGGAAGGGCGCCAACAAGCGTTTCAAGAAGATACCCTACAACAAGATGGAGGCGCTATCTCTGAAAAAGCCCAAGACTGAGTCTAACTGGACGAAGAGAGTTGAGCGCGAGAACCAAAAGCGTTTAGAGAATGCCAAGAAGCTCAAGGCCATTGGCTACAGCTATAAGCCTATCGTGGCCAAGAACGCACCTGCGCCGCCGGCAATCGAGAACGGCGACGTCCCCAAGGCCATTGAGGAGAAGGAGTCCGTCACTATGGAGGAGACACAGCCCGTTGCGAAACAGGAGCCATCCGAGCCAGCGCAGGAAAAGGAAACCAAGCCCACGCCTAAGAAGGGCAAGGCTTCTCCTAACCCCAAGGCCAAGGCGTCTCCGAAGACGACTCAAAAGCCGACACGCGCATCTGCTCGCAACAAGAAGGTGGCGGCATGAAGGGCGGTTTAATGAGGACTCGTAGAGAGGGGGACTGGCTAACTAGCTGATTGTCTTCAGTCTTGTTGCCATTGCTGGCGCTTGATGAGGTATGATAGGGCACAAAACAGTTTGGGTATAAGCATGCATGGGCGATTCTTTTTTTCCTTGATCAATTCGCCTGTTAGGAAGGTCTACTTTTTTGTTCTGTGATTTGCATTTTCGTGTTGCTTGGAGATCCGAGACACGGCAAGTTTAGTTTGGGCATTCAAAACAAGTTTACTGAGAATAGATACTTGGCCAACTACTCAGCAGTAAAGCTTATTGTAGCATGTTTGCATAGTCTATACAGTCCAGGTTTTACTTGAATGCCCGCCCTCGATGTGAAGAGAGGTTACGAAATGGGATGTCCGTCCATAGCGAACCCATTCACCCAGTAAAAGTTTAGAAGTAGGTGAGCGGGATTATAAAGGACGTGTATGTTCTCCATCAGCCCCCGTCCTAAATATGCCAGAGATGGGCAGCTACAAGTAGCCGCGGCGGTCTTTTATGTGGGAGGGCGTCGACGTGGAATATGTATGAGGAGGAAAAGAAAGAGAAAGAAGAGAAGTCCAGCTCACAACCAGCGAGCAATATATTTCAAATTTTTACAGGGAAATGATGAGTCAGCAAGTGGTGGGTTTTGTGCTCCACAGAAGCGTTACGTTATAGAGAATCGCTCCTAGGAGATATAATGACCAGGAAAACTTGATGCAGCATACGTAACAAGTATGGACAATCTGCGTCAACTGGATCACATAAGCCACCAGCAAGGTGCCAGTGTTTGAGCAGGGAACCTTGTTCATTTTCTTAGTCTCTGGGTCGGTACTGCAAGTTCGGCTCAACATGGGACGGGAACAGGACGAGCCACCAAAAGGCCGGCATTATACACACATAATCGGCCCAGTAGTTTTTACGTACATAGCAGGTTTTGCCTCATGCCAGCAGAAAGGTTGCACAGTTGTACACTCAGACAGCGTCTGTGTTAACTGTAAAGTCCCTGTGCGATCGTTCTTCTTACCCCAAAAAAAAAAAGAAAAAACGTCGTCATAGCTGTGAAATTGCTGGTTTCAGGCCGCTTCAGAACATCCATAGCTTACCTGGCATGGCATCACCCAACAATGCGTAGGCCTTGGCGGTCCTAAGGCCTAAAAGGCCTCGATGTACATCTTAGCCAGCGCCCACACCACTGTAGCTCACTGAAATACAGGTGGGTTCCAGCCCTGCTCTGTCCCCCAACAATCAGGCCAAGGCTGGCGTCAGGTTGCTTCCAGGGCATGATGCCCACTGTAGTGAAACTACAATTATGGCTTACGTGTGCACGAAATTAACGTCAACGTCAATCAAAGTCAACAACACCACCAACCATCGAGTTATCAAGCTTCGAACTTTTCCTGGTACTCTCTGCCCATGATTCCCTCCCCTAGGTGCTGCATCATCTTGAACTCTCCATACATTGCGCACAATCTAAGCCTCGATATCGACCCTACGCCCTCTTTCTTGCCCATCATCCGCCCTCATCGTCCATTGACAACGGCCATTTGATTGTTACCAACGAAATCTACGCCACAATTTGGGTCGATCTCGAGTATTCTGCGACTCTCCAGAAAATCGTCGGCAGCCAATAATTGCACACACCCACTTTCCCGTCCAAACTCTGCTCTATCTGCTCACACTACATAGCCTGTTCACGACTCAGGGAAGAAGGGAAAAAAAAAAAGGTGGCCCTCTACGCCATTACTACTCTCGTAGCCCAATAGCCGTTTCTACAGACGGTCTTTTCCAACCCTCACCAATAATGTCTCCGGCACCATCTGATGCCGTCAGCGCTGTACCAGCTAGTAGGATCCCCTCATCGCTCCTCAATAACCACTTGACTGCACATAACATCATCAAGGTCTCCTAGCCGCTTGCAATTAAGTCCCAATAACAGGCCAATGCCTGCTGCCTTGCTTCCTCAACGAACATACGCAACCCCGCCTACAGAGAATCAACTGGCTGACACTATAGGTTCAAGCTTCTGGGGCTGGGAAGAAGAAGAACAACAAAAAGAAGTCCAAGAACGCGAAATCCAAGGATGCAACTTCCATCGAGTCCCAACCAGCTGCCGAGGATGCACCTAAAGCCGACGCTGAAGTCATGGAAAGCGAACCGGAACCCTCAACACCAATGGTACATCTCTCACCAGTTCACGGCGATCGCAGTGCCCCCTACTAACGCTACTGCTGTCCTAGACCCAAGAGATTCCAATCCGGCCCGCGTCGCAAGAAACCGCTTTCGATACCTCGAACGCTAAGCCAAACGGCACTAATCCCAACCCCCACCCCGATCCCGCATTACAGGCAGAGAACCAGGCGCCCCTCCAAGACGAAGTCGAAAGGCTGCGGAGCGAACTATCAGCACTCCAAGAATCACACGACGCCGAAGTAGCGCAATTGAAGGAAGAGATCGACGAATCTACGGCAGCCAAAGAGCAGGCCGAGGAGCAATACGAAGCTCTGCGAGATCGAGTGGAAAAGATCAAATCAACCCTTGCCGAGCGCCTCCAAAGAGATCGAGTCGAGCTAGAAGAGGCTAAAGAGCGCATAGACGAGCTGGAAGCCCAAGGCGAAGAACTGCGTGGGCAAACGGAGGAGGCCAACAAAAGAGTAGAGTCTCTAGAGCTAGAACTACAAGAGGCCACCCGCGAACTCACAGGTCTTCGCAGCAGAAACAATTTGTCGGCGCAAAACTGGAGCAAAGAAAAAGAAGACCTGATGGTTGCAAGCCAGCGTCTGCGCGATGAACTCCAGTCTACAACAAATGCCATGAGCGAGTGGGAGGTGATTGCCATGGAAGAGCGTGCTCTCAAGGACTCATACGTCGATAAAATCACTAGCCTGGAAGAACAGCTAGGCCAACTTAATGAGGCGTACCTATCCATAAACAGCATCAAAGACACTCAGGACCAATCAATCAACAGCCTGCAGCGCGCGCTCTCCGAGCTACAAGATACCCGAAAACGCGAACTGCGTGATATGGTAGAAACGCATGAGGAGCAATTCAAGGCTCTCAAGGTCGCAGCGCAGGACGTTGACAAACAGTTGGCCACAGCACTAGCGGAAAAAGAAACTCTTAGCAAAGAACTGCAGCGCACTGCACCATTTGAAAAGGAAGTCAATGAGAAGAACCTCCTAATTGGGAAGCTGAGACATGAAGCTATCGTGCTGAATGAGCACCTGACCAAAGCTCTACGGTATCTAAAGAAAACAAAGCCGCAAGACCAGGTGGACAGGTAAGGAGATGATGCCACCCAAATTTGCACTTTCCACATGTTTTTGTTGGCTAATTCTCGCCCCCTTTCTTTTACAGGCAAATCGTTACAAACCAGCTAGTGCATTTCCTATCTCTCGATCGGTCCGACCCCAAGCGGTTCCAGATTCTACAAGTCATGGCGTCCTATTTACAATTCACGGACGAAGAGCGTGAGCAGGCTGGTCTCGCCCGCCCAGGTACCTCGTCCAACAGCCTGCGTCTGCCTGCATCGCCATTTTCTCGCACCCCAAGTAGCCCATCGCTACACTCAGACTTCTTCTCGGATCCGTCAGCCTTGTCAGCCACCACCGGCGCGTCCAGCAAGGAGACCCTGGCAGAGCTGTGGGCTAATTTCCTAGAGCGCAGTGCTGAGGAGGGCGGTGGCCCGGCAGGTGGAAAGGGCCGGCAGGGAAGTGTATCAAGCGTAGGCACCCGGTCCGATACTCGAGGATAATAGTCGTTTTCTCCTACATCATATGGCATCATGGGTTCGTAAGCATGTTGGTTATCTTAATCTTTGAGGGCTGTTGAATAGCCCCGCCCAGTCCTTACAATTATTTGCAGCCTTGGCAGTTGTGAAGTCCTACATGTTCGTAGTATCTCTGTGAAATGGGCAAGGACTCACCGTGATTACCACGTCGGGTGTATTATGGATATGCCGATCGAAGAAGGGTCTTCCTATTTATGTGCAATTTCTACTCTTCAAACCACATACACACACGACTACCCCAGAAACACCTTGGACATTTGTTAGGCGGGAAATCAGATCTATATGAAGGTAAAAATCTCATGGCAGCAGCCCGGTATGCCGCAGACTATTCGACCTAGCGGCCCTTGGCTTTTTTCTCGGCCTCGGCCAGCCAGGGATTCAAAATATTAGTAGCATACTGATGCGCACTACGCGTTACAGCCGAGACATCTATTCTGTTGTTCTCCAATGCATCGTTAACGCTATCGACAACCTCACGTTCCTCCATAAGCTGTTGCGTGACTCGAGCCTCAGAAGTCCAGTACGTGTTCGCATGATCACGTAGCTGGCTGTTGCGAGAGACCGTGTTTTTTAGGATGCCGACAGCATTCACCTTGGCAATCACCGTAGCCAGAGACTTGTTCACAGCCTCAACGCGTGCCGCAGCTGGTGGGGCCTCAACAAAAGCCCTATTCGTTGCCGTCAGGTACATGAGCGTGCCGACCACAGCGTTCACTAGGACCAGTCCCAGTAGGCGCAGCGTGTTGGCGCGCCAGTGGAACATGTCAAGATCGCCAAGCCGCAGCGCGCGGGCATTGGCCTTGTGGTTGTATGCATGTACATGGTATAAGTCGACCATTGCGATCAATGTGGATGTTAGGACTGTGGGATTGCGCCAGCGGAGCGTCCACGGGCCGGCCAGAAAAGGCGAGGTAGCCATAGCAATGGCCAAGATATTGACAAGGTGAGGAGCGAGAAGGGCAGGCAGAGCATAGACAAAAAACATGTCGGGTCGCTCACTAGTGCAAAAGACGCAATCGGCCATCGCAGAAGGGCCGTACTTGAGGTACAATAGGCGTGACTCAAGATTGACGAATCGCGCACGGAGAGCTTCGTCGGCAGGGCTAAGTGGATGGATTGTAGCGAGACGGTTGAAGAGCACATCAGCCGGGATCTGGAGACGCGAGTTGGTTTGTGTGAAGACGTTTTCGGGCACGCGCAGAAGCGCCTGCAGAGCAAAAAATACGGAGACAGCTCCGAGGAAGACAAGCCCATAATAGGCACGGATAGGTAAGGGTCGGGGCGTCAGGCCGTGCCGTGTGGCAGCAGTGCGCTGTGATTGATAGTATGCATAGGCACGTGGGATAACTAGCGGGCCAAAGAATATGGCAAGGCTCTTGAATCTAGCAATGGGGATTAAACGATAGGGTATTGTGTGAGCAGTAGTTTCCAAGAGATGTTAGCTGGGGAGGGGGGGGGAGAAACTCACGTCACCCACATCGACATCGTGGCGATAATGTGGGTAGCTAAAGCCTGCAGATAGCGAGGGTCCAAAAGGCGAAGAAGAACAGCACGGTGAGATTAGGAAAATAAAACAAGACAAAAAAAAGAAAGTCAATTCACACCCGGCCTAGAAGACAAACAAAGGAAAGGACTGTAAGCAACAAAAAAATGGCAATTTTCACCTGGTGTTTTAGTGCCGGACTCGAAGCAAAAACATTGGAGGTTGCCGTGGTTGATAAAAAGAACATGTGTCAGCCATCAGACTCCCTTGAATGGTGAGCCAGACAGCTCCAGGGCATTTAGCTCAGTGCTGAAAGGCCTGTAACGGGAGTAACCCTTCTGTATTTTTAGTGCAGCACGACTGATGCTAACAACTACATGCTCTCATAAAGAGCTTATGAAACTGCACTCTTGTAGGTCTTCATTCTGCAGATAGCTAGCTCTATGTTGTTTTACAACTTGGTTTGGACCGCTTCTTGTGTCTGTAATAACTCGCTCGTTGGTTTTATGTGATATCACCAGCCTCAGTCATCTCGGAGAGTTGTCGGCTAAACCCTCACAAGCTCTGTCCCACTCTGATTAGTCATTCCGCTCGTTCACGACCCCACAAAATAAAACATTTATCTTTGTCGCTCATGTCGCGGAGCAATTTCTTTTTCTTTCCTTCTTCACATCTTCATGCATTGTTTTTACCTCCCAAAAAAACATGCCGATACATCCATTGTCCATCGCGAACGTCAACGACGCTTAGAATTCACGCCATTCATGAAGCGGGATTCTCCTTGGTACCAAACCAAGTCGTGCTTCAACCCCAGTCTTTTATTAAAGACATGTGACAGCACGCGAATCTTGCACCATGCTCGGCGTCGAATCTCGGCTATCTAGCCTCGTCTTCTGTAAAACTTGCACACACAAGAAATAACAACATCCACAAATGTGAGCGGCGCTTTCGAAGCTTTGGTGATCTCTTCAGTGGTCATCACAGTCAAATTTGCGCCAAGAACAATCCTCGCAAGAGGAGAATGACTCCCTTGAGCATTCGTCTAGGTCGTGTTACAAAGTCTCAGCTTCTAGCCATGAGGAACTTTGCGTCAAATCAAACCAGATACATACCATCACCGTAGAGAATTCTTTTGTACATCAACATCTTGGCCATGCCAAATGATGGTGACCACAAATTTTACCTAGGATAAGTCACATGTGTCTTTTGTTTATTAACCCTAGTTTTGTGACAACAGTGATCCGGGAGATCCTAAATATGTACTATATTCTTGTGGCAAAGCGACCACTTTTTCTATAACTCCTTCTTTTCTTCAACGAGCACAGTCTCAGGCTCACTTGGCTGTGCATCTGCTGGCACCCTAACAGGAACCTTCTTCTTGCTTGCCACCGACGCAGCGACGAACGCAGCGATAGCAACGAGTATGTCTGATACAAGCTTAATGGCAAGGGCACAGGAAACCTGCCAAGTCCCGATGCTCACACTGCCCAGCGGAGCCTTAGGTAACGAGAGGAACCATTCGGCGTAGTAGGGGAAGAGGTTCTTGGGCAGCCAGAACATGGGCTCACGCGAGAACCAGAAGGGGATGATATACTGTGGAGCACGGGTGATGATCAGGCGGACGGCGTTGATGATGGTGTTGTACTGGGCCTGGACGGCGTCGAAGTTTTGCTCTGTGTAAGAAAAAACAGGCGTTAGTGTACGGTGCAATAAGCTCCAGAAAGACAGAACCAAATAAGGAGCACTCTCTGAAAATGTAGTACATATGTGTATGCAACATACTCTTCTTCTCCAGTCCCTCATAGAGCTTATCGTGTTTACGGCGCAGTCTAGCCCATTTGGCAAACTCGTCCTGGCTGCTAGTTGCCAGCATTTCCTTGCGGACGGCGAGATATTCGGTTTGTAGCTTTCGTTTTTCAGCTGCCATCTGAGCAGGCCCGATGGGGAGCAGAATCAAGATACGCCATAGCTGTTGTGGTTGGATGGAAAGTGTTAGCAAGCCGTAGACAGCGAGACGAAGGGAGAAAGAGTACTGCGCACCAGATTGTTAATGGTAGTTGTGCCAATAGCATTGATCAAATGCACGACTACTTCCAATAGAAGGACAACAACCATAAGAGAGATCATGATGACGGGCTCTGTGTTGGTCGTGGGACCAAGCGTGGCGGGCGGAGACGAGAAACCGAGAGAAATGTATCGATGGGATGTCCACAATATCCTCAGCTGCAGGCAGTTTACAAATGTAGTAACGGCGGGCAAGATGGGCTTTGCAGCCAGGAAATGTTGCCTATATACCCGTGATGTTGGTGATTTTTGCAGGTGACAGTTTGGCCCAGGCAACTTCAGCCAATGAAGGAACTGGCCTGCTAGGATGGTGGATAGGTGATTAATTGTGGGGCTACTTCAGTGATGTCAGTGTTCAGCCTTGTATTTGTACCTTGTAGGCCACGTCTCAGCTCAAGTATATTGTATGCACAAATACCACATACTATACTTGTTGAGGGAGAAGCGCAAAGAATGCAGTAGCAGAATCAACAACCTAATCTTAGCAGAATGATGCATCGCTTTTAGTTGAACATAAAATGTAACTTTTTTTGGTTCTTAGTGCTAGCACAACTACTATCATTGCATGGGTACAAGCTACATAGCGGCATGTAGCTTTGTCTCCAGACACAACGGGCAAGCCTGTCTGTGACCTTGGACCTACCATTCAGCAACCCAACTTTGCAATGTTAACCGTCTCCTAAGACGTGACAGTGCCACCTAAATTACTACAGTCACCCATTGTTCCATCGTCTATCACTAGCTAAACAAGTCTCCATGTCTCGAGCTCTAGATCCCAACGCCATTGCTGCCCTGAAAACTGGAAATCATCAAAAGGTTTTCGATGAAATCGCCGATGTGTTTACCTACACCCACAATCACCAAATAGCTGCGCGGACATGCCTCATTGAAATTGAAATCCTCAGCGGCTTCGGCTTTGACCCCAGCAACAACGTCCTCCGGGACCAGAATGCCGTCGCAGTTCCCAAGTTGCGTCTCGTGCAGGCGTTCTTCGTGGCGCGGGGTATTCTGCAGCAGTTGCGAGAGCCATCGCCCGCGGGCTCAAACAATGCGTCCAGTGAGCAGATTCATCGGGCTACAGCAGTGTGCCTTCTAATGGACGCAGAGAATCTGACGGCAGCAAACATGCGCAAGAGGTTGATCACACGGCAACTAGCATCTGTGTCAACAGCAGCGTCTACCTCCGACGCAACCTCTGCCCACATCATTGCACCCACCATTGTTTCGTTGCTCCGCCGTGAGAAATGGCTTTTGGACAGTCTTTTGACGAGTCGCTTACACCGCCATACCAAGTCTCCTACGCTCTGGAACCATCGGCGCTGGCTACTCAAGCTCCTTAGGCTCCACGGGCTAGAAGGAGATGTTGACACAGCGCAGGATCTACTAGATGTAGTGTGTGTTTCAGGAGAGAGACATGCACGAAACTACTATGCATGGAGCCATGCGCGCTGGGTAGTGCGGAACTTCCAGTACGTGGCAGAGAAGCTAGTCGAGATAGTCAAGAGCTGGGCTTGGAAGCATCACACGGACATCTCGGGCTGGTCGTTCCTACTTTTTGTGCTGGAGCTTCACAAGAAGCTAGCGCCGTCAGTGTATCGCGACACGCTACGGCTCACGGAAAGTCTCCAGTGGCGCAACGAGTCGGTGTGGTGGTTCCTGCGGACAATGTCAGCGGGAAGGCTGTTGAGCGATGAAAGGGAGACATTAGAACAAGCGAGGGAGGCGTTTGTCTGTTTGGGCACGAGACTGTTTGAAGATGATGTGGAACATGTGGGCGATAAGCGTGAGGAGGGTAAGAGACACGAGGATGGCGTGAAGGGAGCTGGTTGCGATCGGGCTAGAGAGGTGTGGGAAAGGGCCAAAACATGGGTTGAGAAATATCGGGATTTACCGAATGCGGCTTGACAGACGTGATGAAGCTTACGGCAACGCGACAGCACAGCAGCTAGGCGTTCCCATGGACTTGGGTGTCTCATGTTGCATGCATGTCTTAATGTGAAAAGCGGCTGATAGACCTAGCCCAGTCTCGAACTCCCACACAGATGTGGACTGATCGACTAGCTGTGGGTAGTGTTCCAATAGAAGCCATAATATGTTGCAGTATTGGTGTCAGCTTTTGGCTGCCAATATCTGAGATCTTTCCGGCTACAGGACGGACCAAAAGGAAGGGAGCAATGGATGGGTCTAGCAGCAGGGTGTTGTGCCGACTGAGCCCGAGTACTACGATGTGTTTGCGTTAGGGCCTAAAGAATGACGACAATCTCTCTTTTTTTTTATCAGCAACAAAGCTGATGATGAGATGAGATGAGATTGGGAGGCTAGAGGCAAGAGTTGAATTTAAATTTGATCCAGGCCTAGCATCTTTGCTTGGTCCTCCTCGGTCTTCAGATGCCCCCTGAAAGAAATTGTTTGTTAGTGGCGCTGTTAGCGTCCGAGCCCCTGGGTCTAAATCACGAGTTGCCAGTAATCCTAGGCGTATACGACCGACTGATGATGATGCACATAGCAAAACATGGGCCAGGTTTCCCTCCTTCTACAGTTTGTAGATCAGAAACAATTGGGCATGTAAGGATTGTCAGTTTTTGTTAGAGGCTATTGTGGCAATCTTGATAACTGCTCAACCCGAAAGGGCTACCAAGACATGAAATCTCGACTGTTCCTTGTGCAAGCCCTCCCTTCACGCTAATGGCATCAAGCCACCGAAGTCAGGCAAGGCCGAGTCGCGCTGCGAGGCTTCGGACTTGGCACATGAGGAGGGAGGAGAGTGTGAATGACAGGAGAAGGAGAGAGGGCAGCATTACAGGAGGAAAATAAAGGAGACCCCGACTCAAGACAAGAAACGCGGGATCTTGAAACAGTGGTTCGGGCAGTGCAGCCAACCGACTGAGCAGAAAGTGCGGTGCAGCGTAGAGCAGGTACTGACAAGAAGAGAGCCGGGGGGTTGATGCCATGTGGTGGTACATGGTGGTACATGCATATGGGCATACACACACTCTCACGTGCAGCGCATTTATGTATGCCCGGGTACCAGTACGTGCATATGCATGCTATCCGTGTTAGTGTGTCCAAGCATGTAATGTAAGCATCGTGGTACACAACCACATTGATCCCACATTTTATACATTGCGGCAATAAAATGTACAATCCCGTAGCCAAGCTGCGAGATATGGCTGATTACCTGGAACGAAACTCTTGTTAGGTGGAATTTCTCTAGGAGAATTTCCACTCGGCTGTCCTGTGACGTCAGACGTGTAGCAAGTTCTTGGCGGGTACGAGAAGACAGAACAGGGCATATGATCCTTAAGGGTTATGGCACGCTGATGTAAACCCTATGGCATGGTGCTCAAATTTTCGATAGGTCTTGTTTAGGCTTGTCCTCGGGGCATGCCCACACACACAGTCAAGCCCCTTTCGTCGGCGGAGACATTAGTTACGTTTTTTTTTCCTTTTTCTGCTTCCTCTTGATATTCTCCAACACGGGCTTACGCTTATGCTTATGTGTGTACGTGTATTGTGTGTCAAGTCTGTGTAAGTGATACCGGACAACAGCGGCGGGCCGAAGAAGCAGAGACTAACATGTCTAGTAGCGGACACGCTTGGCTTTTTCAGACTAAGTGCTCCTGCGCCTGCAAAGGAGGAGGGAGAGAGGAAGCACAAAATATCCTTAATTGGCCGAAGTTGACAGCTCGACAAGCCCCTGGCCACATTCGCCCTTGCTCATGGTTCTAACTTGGCTGGTACTGGGTGGCGGGAGAGAGAACAATAAATGAAGCACAGAGCAGTATTCAGCCTGTCTCTTTTTCTTCCTTTTTTCCCCTGCCTTTATTTCTTCTTTGTTTCTGATAGTTTACTCTAGGGCTCCTTGGCAAGTCTTAAAACCGGACTGGTATAGTGGTTATAGCGCAAGTGGCTGCAGTGGAACGAAACAACGCATCCAGCCCATCAACTCTGATTTGCTTTGCCGTAGATCGCTTTACAGGGCGTCCTAACTAAGGATACAGGCATTCATGCACTGCTTAAGCTTAGAAATGGGCTTGGAAACCTCGTAAGCTGCTAACCCAGGCCTGCCTGCATCTCTCTCTGCAAGCTCTTTTTATAGAGCTTGTTGCAACAAGATCGACAGGTACCTTGTCCTATATGTTATTAGCTATAGTACTGCAGGATAGTACACCACACAGGAGCTCTCTTCTTAAGCCTGCCTGCTATGCAATAAGAAGTCACTTTCCAGCCATTTCACGCGTGCTGGTATCTCGGAGGCACGTACCTGGATCTGGCTACAGCGCTGTTGGCTCCTTTTTCTTTTCTTTTTAAAGTTTGACTCTTGGCCGTATTGAAACTCCAGGACGAGCTTCTCGGTCGTGGCCAGATGTTCACTGGAAGATCTTAAAAGGCTCGCTGCCCCTAGACTGACCTGCACTATCCAAGAGCCTCTCGGATGTACCATTTATTCTGGTGGATAGGCACAGAGGTGAAGCCTGACATTGAGATTTGCTCTTTCTATTAGAGGTGCAGCATACAACAAGCGGGGGACAAGCGAGAGTCACTTCGTTCCCAAGTCTTCTTGCCCTGTCAGTTTCTTTGTTCTTCTGCGCGGCCTTTCTGCATTCCTTGTTGACCTTGGCACTTGACTTGTTTTATTTCTTTTTGCGTTTCCTGCTTTCTGCCACAGCGAGGCATGACAGGGCTTCTCCCACATCCAACCGTCTGGTCTGTTTTACTAGCCTTTATTTCCTTTTTTATGTCTTTTTGCGCTGGTAGTTAGGGGCTTTGTCTTCCCGTGTCTCTCCTTCGCCGTCTTGAGCAACTAGGTCTCTTCTCTCTCCTTACTTGTTTCGTCAAAGGCAAAGTCTACCCACCTAAGTCCGCTTTGAGTTCTTCAATCTCTTGCCATCCATTCCCCGCTCGTTATCTCTCCCCTGTTTAAAGCCTTGCTCTTCCACTTTCCACCAACTACAGCCAAACAGCTAAACTAGACCAAGGATCGCCCTTATCCCTTACTACACTGTTTGTTCCTTCTCTTCCTTCGCCCTAAGCGAAGCTACAAGAAACAAAAAGTCTAGACACTCATTCCCCCCCCGTCCTCAGAGGGTTTACTGGTTTGTAGGGTTCTAGACACCATGCTCTGTCTCTATGCCTATCCCCGTTTTGCTTGAATACTACCCGACCAACCGAATCTCCAGCCCCAAGCTGACCCTGGTGTTGCTCTCCACTTCACCTCACTCTTACCTCACTTCATTATCAGCCCTTCTCCGGAGGCTGTTGACGCAACGCCCTCTCGACTCCTCTCCTTCTGTCTCCTCCAGTCGCGGCATTCCATATAAGGGCATTCACCTGCCAGCCCTGTGCCATCCCTTCTCCCCCTCCGCCTCTTCCTATTACTCGCCGTGGTTTTTGCCCATCCAGAGCTGCAATCTTGAATCTCTTTTAAAGCTGCAGCATATAAGAGACAAGACGTTTTATAATAAAGACCGGACTGGCTGCTCCGTCATACTTGAAGGCTCGAGTTCTCTCTTCTCTGCTTCACTCCTCTCCCTTATCGTGCTTATGAGATAGGCAAGGACAAAGTGGAAGGATAACCTCTCCGGCCCTTATCTTTCCCCTGCGCTTAGCGAGATCTCACTGTATCAACGAACCGGTATTCTTTGTCACGGTCGTGTGGTGTGATACGACTTCCTGTCAAATCAGACGGCTGTCCCACGCAACACAGATAACATACCTCCCTGGCCATCCAACTTGGAAAGAAAATCAGTCGCAATGAGAACTTCTACCATTTGTCTCCAGGCTTTGAGCTTCTCGTCCTTAGCCTCTGCCTTCTACATCTGGAAGCCCTGCGTTGACGGCTCGTGTGCACACAAGGCCACTGCGGCACAGGCGAGGGACAACCTTGACACAAGGGAGAAGATCGTGACTCTAGACTTGGTTCAGCGAGCCCACAACAGCCCTGTAGGTACCCCTCCAATAGCGCCTAAAACTACAGACTATGACGTATACTGACGCCTGCATAGCGCGCATTTAAAGGTCGCAAACGCCCGACGTCACCAAGAGTTGGCTTTGAGAAGCGAGAATCTAACCAGTATGAGATAATGGAAGCTACTACCCCGTCATACTCGCACACCGAAGGCATCGAACAAGACGGTACGGATCTGTCGTATTTTGTGTCCGTAGGAGTTGGATCAAAGAAGACTTCCATGTACATGCTGGTAGATACTGGGGCTGGCAGCACGTGGCTCATGGGCTCCACATGCACGACAGATGCCTGCAAACTCCACAACACCTTCTCCGCCAGCGAGTCCGACACATTCACCGAGAAAAGCGACGGCTTTAATATTTCCTACGGATCCGGATCAGTGACAGGGTCTAGTGTCAAAGACACGCTGGATGTTGGCGGCATTTCCATAGACATGGTTTTTGGTCTTGCGAACTACACCTCCAGCGACTTTGAAAGCTTCCCATTCGATGGAATTCTTGGGTTATCGCTCAATGCTGGAAGTACTGACAGTTTTACCGAGAAACTTAGAGAATCTTCGGCTATCGGCAACATGATTTTTTCCGTGTTCCTGGCTCGTGCTAGTAGCGGCACCAACAACGGCGAGCTCACCCTAGGAGGAATCAACCGTGAGCGCTATACTGGCGACATCACCTACACCAGCATTGCTTCCAAAACCAGCGGAGATTGGTCGATTCCGCTGGACGGCGTGTCTCTTGACAGTGGCAATCTGAGCGTGTCTTCCCGCATAGGATATATTGACACGGGAACCTCGTATGTCTTTGGTCCCCCTGATGATGTTAAGAAGCTGCATGCCATGATTGATGGCGCAGAGAGCTCTGATGGGTCGCAATGGACTGTGCCCTGCGACACGGATAGAGACCTGGCCTTTGAGTTTAGCGGCAAGTCGTGGTCGCTTGACAAGAGGGATTGGATTTCAGAGGAGCACAACGACAAATGCTACAGCTACATCATGGGCGTTGAGGTTGTCAAAGGCGGTTGGCTGTTGGGCGATGCATTCATAAAAAACGTGTACTCCGTCTTCGACATTACCAACCGCCGAATCGGCTTCGCCAAGGCCAAGCAGACGTCTTCGACCTCAGGCTCTACCAGCACCTCATCCACTTCGGGCTCATTGACAATCATGTCGACCGCCTCTGCGACCGGAAACCCGGACTCGAAGAATGGCTATTCGGCGTCGTCTGTAAGCACGGCCCCTGTCGAGGACCAGCAATCGGAGGCCACGGCTGCCGCTGGCACTGCTGTTGAATCGGAGTCAGCGGCCTCCGGCGGGCTGCTCCCACATAACCAGCTCTTCGCATGGGCCATGTGCCTTTCTCTAGCTGTGCTAGGCGTGTGAAGTGGCATTTGCTTGTCATTTCCTTTGGATTTCTTGACACTGGCCACACCACGTACTCACCATGTACCCCCTTCTATTCGTTGGTTGATGTCGAAAGACCACTCAACCTGTTGGTTTGATATCTCTCTTTTGCTCTATCCCGCTGTCAACATGCTCGGCCGGCTTTGTTGAGGTTTTATAGCACAGCATGGTTGTTGTCATGCACAACGTGCATAAGCGAGCTGTGAGGGAAAACCTCTCCCCCCGGCTTTGCATGGAGACGCTGACTGTTGGCCAATAAGAGCGAAATCTGCACTCTCCAATCTTTTCATTTTTATTTGGGGGGGGGGGGGGGGGGGGG